>JBCIKM010508348.1:0-10008 GCA_039654465.1 Melibe viridis | reverse complement strand
ACACCCGCCCGTAACCCGTAATTTTTAGCTCCTCGCCGTAATTTTTTACGGCGAAACCGTAATATTGGCATGTCTGTATTCTGTTTTATCAGGATATGGGAAGAGCCTGTTTTGTAATATTGCTGCATGTAAACATCTTTATCTGTCTAAAGGCAAAAAGAGATTCTATATTACACTATTTTAAGAGTTACTGACACTAAGACGAAGACAGCAAGAAATGTACAATAAAGACCAAACCAGGGCAGTACCACTTCCTGGTCCCTGCAATGTTTTAATTGGCTGGCTCCTTCGTTTCAAATTGGCGGTAAAATTTGTAAATGTTTGCCAAGAACAGGTATTAGTAGTATTCATGTGACTTAGAGTACAGATTTTTCAGGAATGACATCCTCTCTCGACTTCCACAGAGTTACTGTCCCTACACGCTGACCACTTTGGACCCATCCATGATCTTCTACTCTCCCGTCAAGCCCAGCGATGTGGCCTGGAACTGGGAAACCTTCCTGGTGGGCAAAGATGGCCGCGTGGTCAAACGAGCCCCCCCAGATGTGGAGCCCAAAAGCCTGGAGGAAGATATTGAGGAGGCTTTGCAGGTGCCTTTGTAATCATTTATTCATTATATCGTACGCGTATCGAGCGTGGTGTTATTTTTTAAATGGAAGAACCAGAGAGTTTGTGGATCAGACCTCAAGGCAGCTGCAGTATTGGTACGTTGAATTTTTGCGTCTTTATATGAATGTGTGTGAGAGTAAATCGATTTATTGATTTACTGATTGTGTGGATGAAACAGATGAGAAAAAAACAAAGAGAAAGTATTAAGAGAATTGCAAATGAGACAGTTAGAAGATTGAAAAACTGAGAAAATAGACATATCCTAGAGATGAATAATTTTTCTGGCTTTGGATTTCTACAGAAGAATGATTATTGAATTCCTGCAATTGAAGACCATCAGAGAGTTTTTCTCATTGTCTTCATTATTATTACTGTATGCTCCATTTGCTTTCCTCTTAAATTTGTACCATATTTTCATATTGATTTCTTCTAGTTATTTTTATATATAAGTAGGTGGAAAGAGGAAATCTATATTTATTTTAACCATGTCTCCCCATTCGTGAAGTGAAAGTGAATGAAGCGCCCTCTGTAAACAACAATCAAAGCTGCTAGGGGGCGCTGATAGTCTGCAGAGGATACCCAGACTTGTGCATTCGTCTGGCGTCTGATGTAGGCCTTTTGCACTGCTCGGATGGGGTACAGGGGGAACTATAAATATTGTCTGTCCTGTTTTTCATCTATGTAGTTTTTGATCTCTTTCATTGATTGATAATAAAGCCGATGATCAACAATCATATATCTAGCGAGTTCTTGTTTAATAGACCAGCTCTGCCTTTTATGTTGTAAAATGAGTGCCCAACACCAGCTTGTTGTGTGTTGTGAGGTCGGTTGGTGGGTGTCCCTGGTGGGTGGTGGTGGTTGGTGGAAGTCCCTGGTGTGTGGTGGTGGGTCGTGGGAGTCCCTGGTGGGTGGTGGTGGTTGGTGGAAGTCCCTGGTGGGTGGTGGGAGTCCCTGGTGGGTGGTGGTGGTTGGTGGAAGTCCCTGGTGGTTGGTGGAAGTCCCTGGTGGTTGGTGGGAGTCCCTGGTGGTTGGTGGAGTCCCTGGTGGTTGGTGGAGTCCCTGGTGGGTGGTGGGAGTCCCTGGTGGGCACTCTAGTTCTGTTCTTAAAGTGAAACAAGGAGAAACCAAAAAGGTTTTATTGTTGAATAGTTGAGAATCTGTACTCTCACAAATCCTCCCTTCTCATGTGGTGAGGAGGTTCAAGTAGTGTTTTCCATGCTCAGTGACAACTCCCAACATACCCAATCATACACACTCTCAATTGAATTTCAGGAGAACAGTGAAAAAAAACCCCCCAAAAATGAAGTTGAATTGAGAATTCTCATATACCCACACATACAAATTTCCAATTGAATTTTAGGAAAAAGGAAACCCAAAACAGACCATTTTGAAAATTTCAAAATACCAATTTATTAAAATGACCTGATAACATACATTAGATACGTCTCACACAGACATCTGTGACGAGATAAAAATTTAATAAATATTTGTGATAGATTTGAAGTCTTGTAGCCTCTAATTTGTTACTTGAACGTACTAAAGGAAGCTGTAGCAATAGTCAAAACCTGTGAAAACTCATTAATCCCCATTCCTTTTTTGCAACTCCCAGCCTCACAATAGACACCATCCTAGTGAACCATTTTGGCTGGCAGAGGAAAAGATTAATCCGTGTTATTTAAGAGTAAGAGTAATGTAATACTGAGGATAGAATTAAATCATGTGAACAGCAACACATAACACAAGCAAAAGATCTTTGTTTAGTTCAGAGGGATGATGCCTGAGAGGTGAAAGAGAAGCTAGTAACCAAATAAAAAAGCAAAAACTTTACAACATTCGAGGAGATTGAAGCCTGCCTGGGTTGCAGTACGACATGTCACAGTAACCATGGAAACGTGCTTCTGCTCTAACGAAATGCTTTTGAACTCCTCTAATCTCAGCGGAAAGGGGGGGGGGGGAGTCAAGGTTCTGCTCACATTCTCTGCATTCAAAGACATTTTCAAATACTGCTCTACTGGCACAGGCTTTCATGAAAAAAAGAAAAAAAACTTTCTACATTTTGGAATGCAAAGATAACATTTTGTACCAGAAATTCAATTTGAACCGATGGAACCCTGTTGTTCTGTTTTGAATGAAAACCTAGGAAACCGGTTTGATTGTTAATACTTGTAATGGCACGAGTCACGTACATCCTTGTTGCTTACGGATAACATTTTTTAATTCAAAAATAATCTGACAAGCAATTTCTGTTGTCAAATCTGTCAATCTCATTTTCTGTTTCTGACTGCACTTCTCTTAGGAAATGTTCAAATAACAACAGTGCACCAACTTCTAGGAGACACACAATTGTCAAAGGTAAAAAGGTTGCAAAATACAGGAGTTAGCAAATGGTTTCATTTTTTTGCAAAAACGGCCCAAAAAAAAGGAACCACCAGGAGTCGAAAGACCAAAAAACTTAATTTTTTTTTAGCAAAGAAGAAAAAAGAACTTCCTCAATTCAAGGTGAGAATACTGAAGACTAATTTTGAATATGTAACGTTTTTTTTGTTCTTGTCCATGTGTTATGAGTATGAGTGTGTAAATGAGTGAATACATGTGCAAAATGAAATATAAATCCATGTATTCATGAGTTAAATGTGCTAACATTTTGATTTTTGTTTTGTGCAGTGGTGTGTGTGTGTGTGCGTGTGTGCGTGCGTGTGTGTGTGTGTGTGTGTGTGAGTGAGTGAGTATACAGATGTACAACCATGTATTAATGTGTTCAATGTCTTCAAATATTTACTTCATGTATGATTCTATTGTAACCAGAAGTTTTTGTGAAGCACATGGAGAGCAAATTTGGATATGCACTCTAGAAATGGATATTTACATTTACATACATTCCTACATTTACATACATTCCTACATTTACATACATTCCTACATTTACATACATTTACATACATTCCTACATTTACATACATTTACATACATTCCTACATTTACATTGTTGACGCAGCAGTGAGATACAGGATGCAGAAAAAGTGACTTCAAGGTTTTCACAGCTTTGCAACCACAATGAATAAATCACACAAATGGTAAAGTAAAAGGCGATTGGTACACGACTGAAACATCACTCACACTTGTCGACACTATTGACTCTCACCACAAGATAAGAAAGAAGATGTTGTGAAGGCTTATGGAGAAGGCCCTGAGCATTTGAAGAAACCCTTCGGCTCACATAATATATGATACGCTGCATAGTGTGAAATGGCATTTGCTGAATTGTGACTGTGAGCGTAACATCTTTCTCTCTCAAGTGACCGATGTTGGTAGTCGGCACTGGAGGAGTGTGAAGAAATGGATGAATGAAAACTTTCTTGTCAGAAAATTGGTAGTTCTATATATATACCATTGTTAACCTCTTTATCAGGAGGTCAAAACACTTGGGGGCTTGCCTCATAAGGTCTGCAAACACGGTTGTCAACCATGAAACTCAAATTATTTACTGTCTGCCATCTGTTCAATAACTGACAGATTGGAGAGTTGTTTGTAACTGCAACACGATCTGAATATCTCTAACTCTTAAGGCTTCACGATGCAGAGAACAAGAAATTTAAAGATAAAAGAAAAATTGTAAAAAAAATAAAATATTTTCCTTTGCATAAGTGATAATAAATAGGTGAGATGATGATAATAGAGAGTGATAGAACACCAACTCTGGCTGAGCGATTGAAGAAGTGGAAGACATAATGATGTACTTACAAACCCACTAGAAAATATCACACATTTGTAAATATTTCACTACGTCTTCCTTGGTTTCGATTGTCGAGCCGCTAAAACTCTCAAATGACATAAAAGTGAGAATGTGTAATTTTGTCAAAGTTTTGCAAACTGACAAAAGCAAAAGTTAAAAACTGCAACTTTTGAGGACAGCTGTTCAAAGTTTGAGAAATGATTGAAAGTGAAAGGCTAAACCAGGTATTTCTTTTTTATTTTGATGCTAAAATTCTTTAAAACTCTTACTTGTATGTGACTACACAAAAATATAATTAACTCTACGCTGTTCCATCATTGAACCGAAAACCCCCCCCAAAAAACAATCTTAATTTCCCGACTTGTCAGTATGCAAAACTTTGGACAACACAGATCTATCAAAGGCTGGCAGTGTGAACTGTGCCGCTGAGCGTCAGCGGGGAGACAACCCCTGTTTGCTGCCCACGTAGTTGAGGATCGCAGACTGCAGCACCTGCACTCGCTGCGCCTCCTCTTCCCGCATGCGCACCAGCTCCAGATCCCGACCTTTCAACTTCTCCTGCAGCAGTACAAGTTCCTTGTCTTTCTCCTCCAGAAGACTGCGGTGCTTCAGCAGTTGCTCTGGGGGAAGGGGGGAGGAGAGAGTGAGGAATGAGAGAGAGAGAGAGAGAGGGGGAGAGACAAAGAGACAGACAGAGGGAGAGAGAGGGGGAGAGACAAAGAGACAGACAGAGGGAGAGAGAGGGGGAGAGACAAAGAGACAGACAGAGGGGGAGAGACAAAGAGACAGACAGAGGGGGAGAGACAGACAGAGGGGGAGAGACAAAGAGACAGACAGAGGGAGAGAGAGAAACATGGGAGATGAAAACAAGCTTATTTTGCAATCACATTTCACTTCTCTTTTATCCTCTTTGGTAGCTCCCCTGTCTCCTTTGTGAACAGGTTTCAACAAGTTCTTCACTACGGTCTGTGAAACAAATATTTTTATGGTGGATCAAATTGGCCATAGATGAGAACACAAGAGACTATAATTCGCAATTTTTAAACCATTCATTGAAAAAAAGCAAAACAATCAGTTTGTCAAAAATATGTTTATCTGAAATTTCCAAAACAAGCAGCACTGTACCAGCTGTACCAGAGCTAAAGAAAGATAACTAAGCCCCACGCCCCCACTGCTTACCAGACATCTGTGTGTCCACCATGGCCAGTTTTTCCCTCATCTCGGCCTGAATCGTCCTCTCGTGGTCCAGCTTGCTTTGAGACTTGCTCAGCTCAAGTTTCACTTTGCCGACCTCCGCTAATGTGTGGTTGTTCTTTCCTGCCAGTTCCTGCAGTGTCACAAAATGAATGATCGTCAGTTCACATATCGTAAGATGACTTTTGGCACAGAATTACTCCATTACTCTAAGTGTGTGGGTGTGTTTGTGTGTGTTCTTGGCACCAACACCGTTTCCATTTCTCTGTGGTGTCACTTTGTGATTTGAGAGATGACATTGATAAGTAGAAATCATCTCTCTTCCTTTTTTGTTCTCTCGTACAACTATTTCTACCATTTTCCTTTCCTCCTGGGCTCCTCTATGACCTGCCTGTGTCGTGGGACCCTAAAGCCAACAAAAAAAAATGCTGTTTACTTTGACAGTCCTCTACAGGTAGTAGTACTATCTCCTGTATTACAGATTAGTTACCTGTCCTAGCTCATCAAGCTGCCTGCGCAGATTCTCGTTCTCCAACTGCAGGTTGGAGTTTTTGTGCTGCAGCTGTGTCAGCGATGCGCCCTGCTGCGTGCAGTGACTGTGCAGCTCGTCTTTGCTGGTCTGCAGCACGCGGATCTTCTCCTCCAGCTGGTGGTGCCGCTGCTCCTGCAATAAAAAAACAAGGAATGGAATTTAGCAAGGAAATAAAAAATTGGCCTTTCCGTCTATGGACATGAACGTTCCCATCCTGGCCCCCATGAAGCATAGCTGCCAACTTTTGAAAAGGCAAAACAGACTCCCAAACACTGATCACTCGAACCGCTGCGATGAACCTACAGTGATTCAACATCTATTTCACCTTTCTGTCACTTCAATGGAGGCTACAGCTTAGCTTCAACAAGTTTCCATACAGCTTAATGAAGACTCTCCTTTTAGAAGAGATGCAAACTCACTGCTTCTTGACTGCTGGCATTCAGCATTGATCAAACTCAAATCTTTGGGTGCATCAGTGGCAGTTTTGGGTTTAAAAGGAAGAGTTTGTTGTTTGCTGCCAGAGTCTAACTTTACAGACTTCAAATGGACTGTTGTTTTTGGATGCCGTAAAACACCAAATCTTCCCCTGTGGGGTAGAAATGGTAAGGTGGCTCCGACATGTTTTACAAAACGTATGATGAACAGAGACTGAAGAGGAAGAAATCCAAGGGAACTGCTCACAACAACATTAGGCTTGTTTCAGCTCCATTTTAATCCACTCTTTTTCCACATCAGAAATGTGTGAACGAGAAAAGAAAAAGACTAAAAGTATGATCCGGCTGTTGGAGTGATGACTTTGTGATGAAAAAGATGCTGAACGTGAAGACAACAGACTGAGGTAAAATAAATACACATAAAAAAACAGTAGTCAGAATGCAGCAAATACGACTCGAGTACTAATTCACCAGACAATACTACTATTGTGATGAACATCGGACTCAGTACTCGATACCTAAAGTAGTTGGGTAGGTAGGTAAATTACCTGCCTTTATGTAAGATCAAATGGGACGGCTACGAAGACCCGTATCTCAACTAAATTTGAAGACTACACATCCCACCCCAATATTTTTCTTCTGGAGGGCCGAATCGCACTAAGTATGATTTTATCGTACTTGTTGGCAGCTGTGTATGAAGGGAATGGACTTGATATTCATCCAGCTTTCACAGGAAGCCAACAGGAATCACCCATGTTGTCTATGGTAAACCACAATAGCCCTGGCCAAGATTCAAAGCCTCGTCTTTTGGCTTGTGCGAGGAACATCTTACCAACTGAGCTATCAGGTCACAGAAAAGGAAATAAGAATAAAATATTTCTTTCTTTCTTCATCTTTAACCTTTGACCCCTGCGGTGAAAATCTATTCAGACAATTTGTAGATGGTCGTTTATGAGAAAAATGTTTACCTTTCCATAGGTACAGAACCATGAAACCAAATTATTAGAAGAGAAATTTTACAACCAACGATCTACACTGGATATCTAAGCAGCCTACTGGTGTTGTACGACTTCACCCCCATTATAAAATGAACAGGTGGAACTAGGAAAACAAAGGTAAGTAACAATTCAAATGAGAAACTGGACAGATGCTCCGCTCACCTCCTCCGATTTGAGTCGATGTTTGAGGGAGGAGACCTGCTCCTCGGCATTGAGTTTGTCTGCGGTGTTGGTGGTTTTCAGCCGGCTGATCTCCTCCTCGTGGTCCTGGCGGAGCTGCTCCATCTTGGCGATGCGGTCTCGCAGGATGCGCTCCATCTCCTCGCTCTCCTGCTTCTGCCGTAACAACTGTGCAACACGAACACACACACACACACCACACCACACACACACACATACACCACACACACACACCACACGACACACACACACATACACACACCACACCACACACACACACATACACACACGACACATACACCACACCACACGCGCACACACACACACACACATATACACACACACACACCAGAATGAAAGGAAGAAATAGAGTTGAAGTAAAGTAATGGTATAGCATTTTGTTTAGCATTCATATTCTGCTTATCCTCATAAATAGTTGGGTACAGTCCCAAGAAAAGACAAAGCCATTGAAAGACAAGACAAAACAGAGAGGGTAAGGAAGCTGTTTGAAAAATTTCTGAACACAATCCAAGTGACTTGATTATTTTCCTCCTTCTAATTCTCCATCCTGTATTAGATTAGGCAACCTGTGTAACGCAGGTTCTCTCCCTTACCTCCTGTATTATACATCAGGCAACCTGTGTAATGCAAGTTCTCCCCCTTACCTCCTGTATTACACATAAGGCAATCTGTGTAACGCAGGTTCTCTCCCTTACCTCCTGTATTATACATCAGGCAACCTGTGTAATGCAGGTTCTCTCCCTTACCTCCTTCTGCTTGTGTTGCTCCAGGTCCCGCAAGGATTCTTTCTGACGCATTTTTTCCTGCCCAATGCGCTCTGAAAAAGTTGACAGTTGACACAAATTTCACTTTATTGTCCATCAACTCCTGTAACAAAATATTGCAATGACAAATCCAGAAAATGACTCCGTCCAATGTAACTCATACCAGGAAAAATAATAGACAGTTGGGAAAGGATATTTCATGCATTTAAAATAAACGCAAAATGCAAAAAGAAACTTAAAGGGAAAAAAAGTTGGAATCAGGGACTAAGTAATCTTGTGTTTCTCACTCAATTTCCCTAAAATAAACTTCACACTCGGTATAATTACAACACAGGAAGTTTCTATAGTAAAAAAACCAACTAAAAATCATTTTCCTATTCAATTTTTCTGAAACAAACTAGGATACATATGATATTGTTACCATATGAGGAGTTTATAGACATGGAAAGACTTCAACCATATTATCCTCTTAATCTCAGAGATTGAGAGTGTAGCCTGACCTTCGAACTGTGACCCCTTGAGGGT
Source organism: Melibe viridis (assembly GCA_039654465.1). NCBI lineage: Eukaryota > Metazoa > Mollusca > Gastropoda > Nudibranchia > Dendronotidae > Melibe > Melibe viridis. Next base: position 1,018 of record JBCIKM010508348.1, on the reverse strand, counting down.
CAGCTCTGACTGCAGGTGGGTGACTTGTTCCTTCAGGGAGAAAATCTGCTCCTGCTGTTGCCGTGTCTTTCTCTCCAAGTCATCAGCCTGCCAAGTGTATGGCGTCATTTCAATAACAGAACATTTGCCAAGTGTATGGCATCATTTCAATAATGGAACATTTGCCAAGTGTATGGCGTAATTTCAATTACGGAACATTTGCCAAGTGTATGGCGTCCTTTCAACGACAGAACATTTGTCAAGTGTATGGCATCATTTCAATTACGGAACATTTGTCAAGTGTATGGCGTCATTTCAACTACAGAAAATTTGCCAAGTGTATGGCGTCATTTCAATTACGAAACATTTGCCAAGTGTATGGCGTCATTTCAATTACGGAACATTTGCCAAGTGTATGGCGTCATTTCAACTATAGAACATTTGTCAAGTGTATGGCGTCATTTAAATTACGGAACATTTGTCAAGTGTATGGCATAATTTCAATTACGGAACATTTGCCAAGCGTATAGTGTCATTTCAATCACAGAGTATTTGCTATGAATGTGGGGTCATTTCAATCACAGCTTTGCCAAGTGTATGGCATTATTTCAATAACAGGACATTGGCTAAGTTATGGCATCACTTCAGTTATTAAACATTTGCAAAGTGTATACCTGGTGTCATATCAATTACAGAACATCTGTTGAGTGCATTGCATCATTTCCGTTATGATACATTGTCTCCACTTATCTGCCAAACGAGTCGAAAACTGCCTTATTTCACAGACTTATCTCATGTATACAATTAAATCCAATTTTATGAAAATCACATTAACAAAAATTCTTCATATACAAAACCGAAAGGGAAAACTTATAGAGGCGTTTTTGTTTTATATATGTTCTAATTTGTCAGACTTACATAAAAATTCACTTTTATTTCAATAGTGACTTCTGAGTATGATGGAATAAGGGGGGGGGGGGGGGGGGGGGGGGGGGGGGGGGGGGGGGGGGGGGGGGGGGGGGGGGGGGGGGGGGGGGGG
>JBCIKM010508326.1:0-10008 GCA_039654465.1 Melibe viridis | reverse complement strand
CTCTCTCTCTCTCTCTCTCTCTCTCTCTCTCTCTCTCTCTCTCTCTCTCTCTCTCTTTCTTTCTCCCTCTCTCTCTCACTCCCACTCTCTCTCTCTCACTCTCTCTCTCTCTCTCTCTCTCTTTCTTTCCCCGCCCCCTCCGACCCACACATCAGGACACAAATTCACCCCAACCCCCTTTCGTCTCTCTCTTTGCCATATCTGAATATGTCTCAAACAAGTCAACGTTGATGTAGGTAGCTCAGCATCCAGATCGTGATAACTGTCTCTCTGACCTTGTTTTAAAAGAGAGGAATGTAAAAGAAAAAGTTCAAAGCTCATAACTCTCGAATTTTTTTATACCACAGTCTTACATTTCAAAGGGCTATATCTTATAACAATTAAACACATTGATATCTATTTCTTATCTATAATAACAATGATAGAAAGCATTTTTATCTAACACATATTCACCAGGGTGCTTTATGCTTTAACAATGCCATTACATCTCCGGCAGACAACAAACAACATATAACATGTATAATTAGACAATTGGCCTGGCAATTCACCTGTTAGGCAGCTTAACAATACAAGGTACATGATTTCTTAATAACTTGAGTATAAGAGTTGACAGAATACAATTCAAATGCAAGACCAATTAGTCTGACAGAGTTACTCAGCATAAATTGTGTTTGGATGAGGGTTGTGAGATGACCTCATTTATCTTTCCTCATTTTTTAAACTTTAAGTAATTCCCTCAACCCCCCCCCCCCCCCCGCCACCCCCTGTCCTCCCTGATGGTTAGAAATAATGAATGGCAGATTTTCACAATGCCATACATTCTTCATCAGTTTGAATACATTTTGTGACGTAGATCAGCCGGTAGGTAGGAAGGTTAAAATATTACTTTTTTTTTTTTTTCCTCTCATTTTCTGTTTTCCTTTCCCCCTCCTTTTCATGAATGATTTGTTATATTTTCCTGTTTTGCTTTTTTTTTTTTTTTAATTACTCTTTTTCTGTCATTAAACAGATAGTGGATTATAAGCCAGATGGATCAAAAGAGGTTTTAGCTGCAGTTAGTGGTTCCTATTATTCATCACTTGGCTCTTTTAGATCTTTGTCCTCAAGACTTGATGTGTTCTTTGTAACAAACAGTTACAATGAGTACACTGGATTCAACACTACCTTCAGTGCATTAGATCCTTCAAGTGAGTATGATATTGGACCCACTTTAAACACTGCAAATGGGGTGACTTTGCTTAAAGACATGGCTTTGCTTTCATTCCCCAATGTTCTTTGATCAACTGACTATTTTGATGACGTCACTTGAATTTTTTTCCATTACATTGTCGCTGTCCAGCAAAACTGCAGTATGAGAAAAACAACTTCTTTTCAGGATGATCAAAAACAAATTCATAATGATTGATACAATTACAAACTGTTTTCTTGTTTTGTTATCCATAACCCTTCATGCCTCCTAAGCAGTGTCGGGACCCAGCTCCAAGGATCAGAGGAAATGAAGACAGGCGGAGGATCGGTCCACTATGCCAAATATTGCGTGGCCTAATTAGAAATACAAGGGTTATTACTGGATCAGTAGCAATGCATACATCAATATTGTTTGCTTCAAGCATGATGCCAAGCTGTTCCTGAAAGAGATTCAATATCTTGTTTTAGGCAATCTTTGAGGGATTCATTTGGTTTGTTTGCAACATGAAAATTCCTCTAAATAATAATTATCCTCCCCTCCCCCTCTTTCAGTCCAGCCACGTCTTTCCCCATTGTATTGGTTCACAGATCAGGAAACCAATATACATCATTGTAAAATTCATTGGAAGCATTGACAGAGGCAGTAAGATGCCAGCTAAACAACAACTGAAGCCTATAGAGACCTCAATTGTAAAAGATTTAATCCAAAGAAATATACATGCCAAACCATCAGTACTGCACCAAAATCACCAGGTAGCTGAATTACATTTCAAAGAGAGAGAGAGAGAATGGTCATCAACAAGATGCCAATTCTATACAGGCTGAAGGTGATTTTGATCTTTATATGACTTACATGAGGTTGAGTTTACTTTCACAGCAATAGAAACCAAATTACCTCCACACCAAACTGTGCATGGAGTATTGAGAAGATCAGCGCGTCAGTCGACTCAAAATATTGCGGGTCATATCTACTTCAACAATGATAAATAACATCAAAGAATAGCTATTTAGACAGTAATGTCGAAGAGATTTCCAGAAGCAAGAAATCAACTGAACCGGAAAAAAATATTATTGACAGAAGAAAATAACATCCAGACATGCAATGATGGTGATTTCTCTGCTGACAAGTTCAAAGAATTTTGACTAAATAATAATTACAAAATTGACTATTTTCATGAGTTTGGTTGTTCCTTTCTTAGTTACCATTTGAATATTTGTAACGAGATTAAATTATTATAATATGTAAATGTAGACGGGTTGTTAAACAAGAGGGCTGATCATGACTACCAGAGTGTTGTAGAAAAAAATTAAAATAATTTGTTTATCTGAAATTTTACCCCAAAAAAAGTTATGCAGATTTAGATGTGAGAAATGACTTTTTAATAAATGGACATAGTCTCTTTACAAATACCGACAGAGTCAGAGGGGAGTGTGTCTATAAATTGGTTTGATTCACTTCAAGCGCTACCACTTAAATTTGGTACAATTAATGTTTGGTGTACTTTTAAATATCAGTATTGATTTGGAATCTATGAAGGAATCACCTAGGTGATAAGATTCAATTTATAAAAAGATTTAATCTCACCTTCTGAGAATTGATAAAAATTAAACTGGAAATAGTTCTGCTAACAGGATATTTTAATAATTTCCCAAGCATTAAATTGGATCCACACTGTTATATCTTCCATAATCTCTTTTTGTGGAAACACTTGGAGATCATTTTTTAGTTCAAACAGTCCGCCTGGACTTGGTTCTGTGTTCTGATTATTTCTTTATTGAGTATATTGAACATCTTACATCCATTGGCAAGAGTGATCATGACGTTCTTCTTGTTTCTCTCAATTTTCCTCAAAGAAAGATGATATTATTCGCGGTGATTATCTTTGTAGTGATTATGAAGAATATAAAAGTGGTTTAAATAATATCGACTGGGACAATATGAAAGATATGGACGTTGACATATCATAGAAGTTCTTCAAGGAATGTATGATTGCATCTTCAATCCAATGACGTACCTGTCAAAAAGAGATGTAGGAATGGTACACCTTTATGGATGAATAGGCATGTTAAGTATTGCATTAATGTTAAACAAACAAAATTCACAAGAAATAAATCAGCAGTCCAACTAAAAGAAATGTTATCTGTTTAAAAAAATCCACAAACATAGCAAAAAAAACCCCAAAAAAACCCAAACAAAAAAACATATTAATTCTGCCATCCGGTCATTCAAGTCTAAATTAATAATGTACTGCAAATGAACAGGAAATCTAGAAACCCATAGTGATTCTGAAATTGTCAATACTAGATTAAAGAGGAAAACAGGCATCTTTTCTTTAAGATATGAGGATGGATTACTTACTTTTGCTAATTTGTAAGCAACTATCTTCTCACATTAAGATAAAACCAGTATCCAGCTTCTGTCATCTGGGAGCATTGACAATAATATTTTATCAAATTTAGACAAATCTGCGCAGGAGGTTTTGAATAAACCATCTAAAATAGTTAGTTCAAAAAGTATTGGCCCTGATGGCATCCATCTCCATATGTTTAGGAACGAATTTTCTTCACCGATTACAAAAAAAAAAAAAATTATAACTGTAATACTCTTGGTGGTTTGCCCAACGATTAGAAAACGGCTAATGTTGCGGGAATACTTTAAAAAGGCTACAAACACTCTTCTTCTAATTATAAGAGTCTGACAAATGGGAATTAAAATTCGATTTTGATAAATGATGTAAGGTACACATGTTGGTAAAAAAAAAAAACCAACTCCGGACAGCCATATGGTATGGATCCTTGTGATATGGAAAGTTTGACAGCAGTATATTAAGAGAAGGATTTGGGAGTGTTATTTGACAATGACCCACATTCATGATTGTATAGATAGCATGAATAGATTGAATGCTGATATGTTTGTAAAACTTTACAAAACTGTAACTAGACCATTACTGGAGTATTATAAAAGTGTATGGAGTCCTTTGCAAAAAAACAGTCCATGAATATAGAGAATGTACAATACTCTGATACAAAACAATCCTTGTCGTAGGTTTGTCTTACACTGATTTTTAAATGTGTTCAAAATTACTAGCTCTGAAATTTTGGAGGGAGATGATCTGATTAAAATGTTTAAACCCGCCAATGGTTTTGATTTTATAGATCACATAAAGTTTCTTTGGTTGTTTTTTCCATGTCAATTTCACCCAAGAAGCTCTTAATTACAGGCTCATCTATGGTAATTCACCAAATTTTACTTTAAGAATTGTCAGAGTTTGGAATCATCTGTTTCAAAAGGAAAAATTCAAAATCAGTCAATGCTTTTAAATACGCAGTGATCTCTAAAAAGTGAAATACATGTATGTTGAATGAAGGAATATTTGTATTTTGTTCTCCTTTGTTCAAATTGATTGTAAATATTAATACTTCCCCACTATTCCCCCAAACACCCCCCTTTCCACGGCCCTGTTCTGTAAAAAGCTCTTTTGTATAATTGTTTTAGTATACAATAGGGTACTGAAATATATATGCATTGACCTCTGAAACCTTGAATCGATTATGATTGTTGTTTTTTGTAGGGGAATTCAATTAAGAATAATTTGGCAGATCGACTTTAGAAGACTGGAAAGCAGCTCTTGAAATGTAGCAAAAACAACTATTATAGACGTTGCTTAAATCTTAAACTGTCACTTTTCTAGCATCAGGCAACTCTTGAAGGAGCAGAAAATGAAAACCAACAAATTATAAGGACAGAGCAACTGTGAGAAAGAACAAGCCAAATTCCTCATGGTTTCATGAAATCTCTGCTTAAGATAATAATGGCTCTAATCAAACAATAAACTAGATAATTTGTTTACAAGTTTCTCTTCAATTCCAGTGATTGTTTGCGGTGGGAATTTTAGTGCATCCGAAGATGAAGGCAGCATCTCTTCACCAAACTACCCAAACAATTACGATAATCTTCTGAACTGCACATGGACTATCACATCCCAAAATGACAATGCCATCAGGCTTCTCTTCCTGGACTTTGAAACTGAAAGGGGCAACGACTATGTCTATGTAAGTAACAATATTTATTATTCTAATTAATCTTATATCAGAGTATATTTATGTATAACTATCATTATTCAACAGCCTTCTTTTGCCCTGACCTAATCACCCTCCTCTTTGTCTACCTTTTCTTCTTCTATTAATACAACTTTCCGCAAACTAAATATGTGTAAATCGAAAAGCTATTTTAATGCTCCATCAACTAATTTTCTATCAGTGTTGTCATAATAGATCACATAAGTTTTCATATTAGCATTAAACCAATTTTATTAAAAGTTTGCAATGGTATCTTAACAGTTAGACATCGATAGTTTCAGTCCAATAGAGTGCTTCGTAATAGAGCTATAAATCTTTCAATTTGCACTTTTTTCCCTTCTTATATGATGTGTATTATTTTAATCCTTTGCATAATTCTACTTGTTAATGGGCGAAATATGCAGTCTTAACAAAAAGTGACCTCTGTTTGATTTTTTTCAAAATTTAGCTCCCAATTTAAAAGCTGTTTACAAAAAAACAAAACATATCAATAGAAACAATGGAAAATTATCTTTCAAATGCTCTCTTTTTTATATAAAGCAGAGACACTTGGTACAGGATTTATATCTTTTTTAGATTATCCGAATAAAAAAAAGTAATATATATATATATATATATATATATATATATAGCTTTGCAAGACATTCAAATCATATGCTTGGTATCCTTTGTGAAGGCAACAGAAATGTTGATTGTGTTCGTGGTTGGAACTGTCTTTTCACACAAAGTATTTGTAAGTCAAAACAACATCAGTGAAAATAAGAGTGCTGCCCTCAACTACCCACCAGCTAGTTGAGATTTGAATCCAGTAGAGAATCTTTGGAGTCCACCAATGAAACAATACTTGGTTGCATGTGATTTGAATCCAGTAAAGAATCTTTGGAGTCCACCAATGAAACAATACTTGGTTGCATGTGATTGGAATCCAACTCTGATGCTTTATTGTTCCCCCTCACAAAATCTTCAGAAAATATTTTGCTAGGTAGTATATATAACATAATCAATGTGAACAAGACTTGCAGCTTCAACTAAGACTCAGAAAGTGTATATTAAGTACTGACAAGGCTGCATAAGTAAGCACAGGTGTGGTCATATTTTTGTATTATTCTAGTTGTGTGTGACACATTTTAATGCTCTTTTTTTTATATTTTGTAACAGTCTTTTCATTAGACGCTTACAAATAAACTAGGTGTGAATAAGAAGGAAAACTTCAATTGTTTCAAATGATGTATCCCAACTGGCTTTAAGTTGTATCTCTATCTTATAAAACAAATAAAATTAACCTGAACTTAATGTGAACTTAATGTTTAAAATGACTGTAGAACAGCTTAATTTGAAAAAAAGGTTGATTTGAGGGTTCCTGGAGTACACATCAAAAGGAAAAGAAAAAATATAAGTCACAAACTCAGAATAGAACAAACTTGAAGAATTTTTTTTTTATTTTATTATTATTTTTAAAGGAAAAGAAGATTATAAAAGGAACATTGAAAAGGAAAAGGAAAGAATTTAAATGGACTTCGAAGGTTTGTATTAGAAGCAGGACAACTTTGATAATTTTTAAAGGTAAAGAAAACTCAGTGGCATCGTCTGAAAGGAACCATCAGACACTTGAAGGCATTGTCAAATAACAATAAGAAAGTAAACGGCTTGTTTGTCTGTGAACATGTAAGTACCAAGACATAGACATTTAAGAACTGGATTTATTAAGCTTATATTCAGAGCCAACATAATCACCCATGTTCTTCATGGCAAAGTATTGCACAGAGGCAGTGGGGAATGAGACTTTTGTCATTGCCGTGCAAATCAAACACCTCACCAACAAAGCTGCAAAGCGCAGAAAAGTAGATAAAGGAAAGTCTTAGGCGGAAGGTGGCTACTGCAGTGAGGAAAACGGCTGCAACCTAACTGGATTCAGACTTGTAAATCTTGCACTGAGTGGCATATTTAAGTCAATTGCAAAGAAAGTGTCCATGAGCAGATCATAACAAAATCCACATTCATGTTTGTGGGGTTTTCTTTTTCCCCACAAAACACACAATCCCCTGCTAAAGTAACAATCCATACAATTAGGTTACTGGTCTGATCAACCCTCGTTTCCTGCAGGTGAACTACTAGCTAAGTAATAAACACCACCACACACATATGACACAATTTAGGCACAGTTTGGTGATTGTAGCAAAAAGACATGTCATGCACTGCATTGTGTGTCATTCACCCTACTGTCTCCCCCTGTCTGCCAAGGCAATGATAGGTCAGCATCACACCTAAGGGCTTGAGATGTGCAAAGGTGTCATACAAAGATGCAACACACACTACATCAAATGTTATTGTCCGTATTACCTCTGTTCAAACAAGCATCTGCAGACTGCTACATGTCTTTGTATTTTCAAGAAGAGTCAAGGAAAACGGAAATGTGAAAAATAAATCTCCAAGTAGTAATTGTAATCTAAGGGCTTTTCAAGTCAACCCTTTTGCCAGTTCATACTAATAGGTTTGTAAGTAAACAGTGGTTTTATCTACTTTGGTAATGAAGTGCTTATAATCCGTTTGATTGTTAACTTAATTTTTCATAAACCTTCTTCAACTGGGACTTTATTTCATTGATCGCGATGTATTCAAAAGGTTGGGCTCCTCTACGACCCTAATGAGTCATGGGACCCTCAAAACTCTCATAAATAAACAAACAAACGATTTAAAAGGTATTGATGTTAGTCTGAGAAACAAGTTCAGGTGATCTTGGCACTATGAAAGAGACTGTAATGAAGATTTACTTTGGTAATATGTCAGGACAATTGAAGAACCAGATTACCTTTGGTTGCATCACTTGCAAGCAGCAACTTAATTGTTCTTCTCGGGGGAAGTCTTTCATAACAAGGCACGCCTCATCACAGGGCCGTATGAAAAGGACAAGTGAAATAAAAATCCATCGATTATTGCCGTCAGTCTTCCAGAATATTCATTCCTCATTAGAATGGATTTCTTCTACTTACATTATTTCTGATGGAAGACCATAACAACCAAGCCTGCTCCAATACAATAACCTCCACAAATCACTTCACCTACTGGTATGAGCCAGCGCAATATCTCAACAAGAAGCTGCGGTCATCTTGCTTATAATTGAGCCCTCATTAACCTTATCAATGGCACCTCACCTCGTTGGACTTGCGTCACTTTTGGCATGGAAGTTCCACTTAAGACTTGTACATTAAATGAAAACCTAAGTGAAAAGCATAAAAATGGAAAGAAGGCAGCTCTGGATATTCATGTTTCCTATTTTGATAGTGAATTGAACAAACGTGTTACTCACAATTGTATTCAGCTGAAGAGGTAACTGCTGTAGATCATGCTGATTTTGCATATTTTGCCATGACTATTGTTCTCATTTCTTTACACTATTTGTATTTCTCACATTTTAGAAAAAAAAATGTTCAGACAACTTTGTCAGAGGCTTCATAAAAGACTGTGGATGGTATTACTATAAATAAAACAAAAAACCATAAACAAAATGAAATTATGATAGATGGTTGGGACTTATACAGCTTGTTTACAGAGGGATTAAGTTTTTAAATTTGATAGAGTTTGAGAAGCAAACAACAAGAATTGTCCAGGTGCTATGATGCAGATTGGTTTACTTGAAACATGGCCTTTTAAGTAATTGAGAAAACGAATTAACTGTTTTTAGTATTGCTTTTTTATGTCTTTTTACAGATATATGACTACAATGAGAATGGAACAAGAGTCCTCTTGACCACTTTAAGTGGTTACTATGGTTCATCACTTGGCGGTTACATATCATCTTCATCTAGACTTGATGTTGTCCTAATAACAAACACTGACCGTGTTTTTAGTGGATTCAACGCTACTTATATGGAATTTGATCAGTCATGTAAGTTTGAATAAGCCTTCATGATAAATGGATAAATAATTGTAGAAAAATTAAAAACAAACAAAACAAACGACAACAACTACTCACGCTCCCCTACGGTCGAGCACTCTATGCACTTGTAAAAATCTCATCTTAATTTTGCCTGATTTTTCCTATATAGATATATTTATATATATATCCATTAAAAAAACTATTCATTATATGGTTGAGACTAATTTATGAATTTGATCGCATTTTTATATGTATGTGTTGATTTTTTTGCTGTTTTTTTAAAATGTAGGTCAATCACTAGGCATACCATGAATTTTAATGGTATGAATGAAGATAGGTTATTGTAAATTCACTGATTCTAATCAAATTATAATAACGGTTTGATTATGTTTTTATAACTTAAACTGGATTACTGAATGAAGAGTATACTGAGGTCAAAATAATTGGCATCTAAATGTGGATCTATGTGTATTGTTTTTAGTGGTTAAATACCACACTCTTTGCTCTTTCTCAAACAATAACACCACAATTCCTTTTGAAATTGTCACTACATATCATATCCTGTCATTCTCAAAGCTTTTCCTTTTAATTTGAAAACAGATAAATCTTTGTTATTTCATTTTTATTTTTATTTTATACCATGATTATAACAATCCAGTTTATATTTCAAAAAATTCTAAGAGGAAAATGGAAAAGATAAGTTGAAGAGAGACGAGATTCGCGGGCAAACGGACGAACTCTCATGTGCTCTGTGTTATTTTCAATTGTTTGATGTCAAATCTGATATAAATAAGTTTTCATTGTGTATTTTATATATTTAACACATTTTGCTTTCGGAATTTCATATTTATTAACCTTTATTA
>JBCIKM010508315.1:0-10008 GCA_039654465.1 Melibe viridis | reverse complement strand
GAGAGAGAGAGAGAGAGAGAGAGAGAGAGAGAGAGAGAGAGAGAGAGAGAGAGAGAGGGAGGGAGGGAGAGAGGGAGCGTTTCATAATTTCTATAGACCACATATTGTTTCTTAATATAAATCAAAACTGTTAATAATCTACTATTAATTTACATGTTTTACTTTTCCTTTGTTTTCCCTCTTTTCATATTATTTGTATACTGTTACTGTCATTGCCAATGAATGTCGTTATCTTTGTTTTCCTAAAGTATTTTATAATGTATCTAGAAAAAAAGTAAATGATTTCTGATAATTGTAAATAGAAATTATGATATGATTTTTGTATAAAATCCTGAAATTATGTGTGCAATCCTGGATATGTCTTTGAGACTGTGTTTTCCCTTCTGAATTATATTAATTCATTAATTTATTATTATACAAGATTTATTATTCGTGTCGAAAAGATGACAACTAAACTATCTAAGGTAAACTTTAATGTCTCGAGCTTGTTTTCCTGGAATATTAGCCAGTAATGGGTGATGGCAAATGTTTATTTTTGTTCGTGTTCGTGTTTTGGGAGATGGTATAATTTGTCTTCAAGTGTAAATCGTCTCTCTGCTGTTTGTGGTTTAACGAATTCTATTATCTTACTTTCCCCCTGGCCTTCTTTATGACCTTCGTGTGTTGTGGAGCCCTGAAACTACCAACAAACAAACAAACAAAATTTTAGTTTGTTTCTGTTCAATACAGGAAAGGGGGTGGTGGGGTCAGCAGGGATTTTTGTTTTTGTTTTGGATGATTTTTGTGGTTTGTGGTCTTGACGAGGTATTTGTTTTGTTTTGTTAACGTTTGGTTTCATTTTTTAATTGTTGCTGTTGTTGTTTTGGTTTTAGGTGTTTTGGTTTGGTGTTTTATGGTTGTTGTTATTGTTGCTTTTTGTTGTTGTTGTTTTATTGTTTTTGACACATTGTAGTAGCTAAGGTGATTACGTCTTTAAAGAGGAGCATACAAGTAACTGACGAGGCGTCTCTTCACGTTGTAACCAGAGCTTCAGGTGCGACTAAAATGTTCTTTACGGTAGTCAATATCATTCAACATGATTGCATGAAAATTTTCAAAAATTAAGCTTTTATTTGTATGCGTATTATGAATGGCATGGTTTCCACTTAAATAAACAGCTCATTGTACAGTAACCATCCCATGCTAACACTGGTATGGACAGATTTTTAATAAAGTGCAATAATTTTTTTCCATTGAAATTTGTTTGTTGTTTTTTTTTCTTTTCGTTGATTATAATATCATTTTGTTTATCTAATAAGTCAGTGGAGCTGAAAATTTGACAATATTGTATCTCTGTTTATCAGAGAACTTTAATCAGTCAAGCACTGAAGCTTAACTTTTTAATGGTGACAGTTTTTTGTTCTTGTTTTTTAACCGGCATGGCAATTGTGAGCTAAAATAGATTACTTATGTTTTTTCTCAATACTTAAAAAAAATAAATCAGGATAATGTCTTAATTGAGTCCTTGCTTCATACTTTTGAAGATACATTTCATAATTCTCTTTGGAGGAATATAATTATTTTAGCACACAAAAAAGTCAGAGACAACTGAAAAGCCATGGAGTGACCTTAAAGCAGTGGAATTCTTATTTCAAGCTCTTAGAATTAGAAATGGCGTGCGGGTGAATTTCTGAATAATTTTCTGCAACGACCTTGTTGACTCAATCCACCAAATCCCCGTGTCTGCAATCAATGCTTGCAAAATGGGTTATCTCACTTTTTACACTTTCGACATGACCGATAAAATCTGTTTGAAATTACAGTTACCCGCGTTAAATTGGGTTATAACAATGACATAAGATGTATAAAAAAGTGAAGCGTCGTTTAACTTATTCTGGTATCAAAAGGAAATTTCTAGAGTTGTAGTGGTATTTTGGTCAATCTTTGACATAGGCCGTTATGAACAAACCTTGACGATATGATATCTAGGGAGCATTCTCAGGTCTCTATTCATGTGTCACCAAGGAATGGGCGGCACGCCTGCTGTTACTGTAGGAATGGAAGGGCGTGGAGGACAGGTTTATGACTGGTCGTAAAGGTAAAAGCGGACATAAAGATACCTATGTGGATAGAGACAGGTGGTAGGAGCTGAAAGAGACGTACTGGTGCTGGTGTAAGATAGTTAAGTGCGAGAGATATGGGATGAGGAGATAAAGATAGACCCTTGGTAGTCTAAAAGATGAGAAGGAAGACAGATGAATAGATTGAAGGATGATGAGATAGCTCGGCAGGCAGAAGGAAAACAGCTGGCTAGATAGTTAGTTAGACAGAATGAAGGAAAGGAAGACAGACAAACAGTTTGACTGAAATAAGGATAGATTGACAGATTAATTGACGGAAAGACCGATTAAGATAATGGAAAAATAAATGGATCGACAGAGAGAATGGCAGACAGACCATCAAACAGATAGACAGACAGACAGATAGAAAGATAGATAGATAGATAGTAGATAGATAGATAGATAGGGAGACAGATAGACAGAGAGATATATCTGTAGATAGATAGATAGATAGATAGATAGATAGATAGATAAATCATACATAGATAGAGAGTCAGACGCTCAGACTGACTCAGACAGTCACACATACATGAGGACAGGCAGATAGACAGACCGACAGTCAGATAGATAGATAGATAGATAGATAGATAGATAGATAGATAGATGCTCAGACAGACAGAAGGACAGACCAACAGACAGACTTATAGATAAATAGATAGATAAATAGATGGATAGATAGATAAATAGATAGATAGATAGATAGATAGATAGATAGATAGATAGATAGATAGATAAACAGACATACATACATACATACATACATACATACATACATACATACATACAGACAGACAGATAGATAGATAGATAGATAGATAGATAGATAGAGGCATATGTGGCAGAGAGGCACGGTGCTCAGCTTTTAAGCGAAAAGTCTCAGGTTTGAGGTAAGCAGATAAATACACGGTTTGCTTTTATCATTTCTCGATAAAGGATTTATATTGCTGAAAGAAAAAAAGATAACAACATGTCTGGGTTTTTGCAAAAGCTCTGAAAATTACGTCAATTTTGTTGTAACCACCCGTTTTCTATTTCTATTGAGACTTATAGGTACGTGAAAACTGTTCAAAACCGAAAGAACTTAATTTTGATCCAAGAGATGAAACAAAAATAGAAGTAAAATCTCGTCCAATTTCATTAAAAATGATGAGTGACTAATATCAGACTAGGCGGGAGGCCCACATCCCCATCGGCGAAAAACAAGATGTTTTAATTTTTGGTTACTTTTCGAGTTCTGTCACTTCTTTATCGGGGTGAAAATGAATAACAGTTCACTTTGTTTTCCATTTCACATTTGCGTGAAAAGTCATTGCCTTCATTTCTTTACCTCACTCCAAAAATGACGTCACTTTAGATAAGCGGTTTGCCGTATATTTTTGGTAGTCAGTACCAACAAAACTTAGATAATTTTCCTAGCTTTTGCAAAAGACTGTGTTTTTATCCTATTTATTTATTCATTTATTTATTTATTCATTTATTTATTTATGTATGTATTTATTTATGTATTTATTATTTATTTATTTATTTATTTATTTATATTTTTGTTAGCTATTTCTATTCTTTATCAGAGAATAATAAAAAGACACCCTGTATATCGGATGATGCCAAAAAATCAAATCAAAACAAAACTAACAACAACAATAAAAAACAAAAAACAACCACAAACACACACACAATTCTCGTTTGTGCGACAATGTAAAGGGAAGTAACCATGAATTTTGTAGCCAACAGAGTTTAGCAAAACAATAAAAAATCATGGGTTATTTTTCTTTCTTCATCATATCAACCAGTTTTAAACTTTACAGCATTTAGACATGGCTTTATAGCACATTTAAGGGTTGTTTGAAATAGAGGGTAGTTTGAATTTCAGGACCTGATTTGTTTAAGTTAAATTTGTCTCCAAATTGATTTTAACCCATGTAGTCAGGCAACGTGGACCAAGAAACACCACGGATAAGTAATTTGTTTGTTTGTTTATTGGAGGTTTTAGGGCCACGCAACACACGAGGGTCATAGAGGAGGCCAGAGGAAAGATGATAGAATTAGTTAAAAGAGGGAACAGATTAAACCATCAACAGCAGAGAGATGATATGCACTAAAAAATAAATATCATCTCTCAAAACACATATCAACACCACAGAGAGATGATAAAAAATATCCTCCCTCCTTACAAATATCACATATAACAGCATTATGGTACAGGAGGACCCAAGATCTTTAAACCCCCTTTGTGTACTAAAGTACTCAGTACGTTTAACTTGTGACCCTGCAGTCATGTGCCAAAAGGCATGAAATAAGGGATGAGCATTGTGTTTCAAACAAGACAACAAAAACAGGACATCACAGAAAAGGGGAAAAGGTACGACGATAGCTTCAGTGTATTAGAAAAGAAACAGAAATAGAAGAGCCCACCAGGGACTCCCACCAAATGCCTGCCTGGACAACTTACTTTTACCTCTTTCTGTCCGTCTATCAAATCCCTCTATACCAAATAGTGGATCTCATTCCATGCTTAAAGGCCTCATGTTTCATTTCTAATACGTTTCTTTAGAAACAAAAAAGTAAATCAATACAACTCAATAAGAATATATAATAAATACTCGACCATCCTGCAGTGACCATTGTTTTGATAGAAAATATGATATTTCTCTAATTGTAAATCATCTCAATGTAGGTGGTGCTGAGTAAATGTTGATCAGAATGGTGAGTCCAAGCAACACACTACACATCTATAACATAGAATCATGAGTGTGCTCTTCATTATATTATTACAACCATGTAAACTGCCCAATACCACTATAGCACAATGCTACATACACCTCACACCCTCTCCCTATCTCTTCCCTTGAAATATATTCATTCATTTCATTCACCTATTCATTTATTTTGATTTAAAAAACACACACACAAAATAGTATAATCTATATATATATATATAAGACACAAACTTTTCGACATTCAAAATATCATCACAGAGTTGCTGCTCAACACTGAGCAACAAAAGTTTGTTTTTCACGCGTCATGGGCTATGCAGATTTTTATTCAAAGTATTCCTTGAAATAAAAAAAATGCCATTTATTTCACATTATTCTGTTAACTTAGGTTGAATTTTTACTTTTGCTATTTAAGTTAGAGGAGCATTCAAGGCATGGTGCCCAGTTTTTGTTTGTGTGTGTGTGTGTGTCATTTTTCTCTTTTTTGGCACATGCATGAATGAATCAAATAATAAGACTGAATGACTGTTAAAGTAGTTTGGACATGTAACAAAAATAAAGACAGCTAAGTTCATTTACAACAAATACACATGTTAGGTAAACTTTATCACCATTATCCGGTTGGATACTGTTGATTGTATTCAATATTTCTTTTATTGAATTTGATCCGACGGGTAAAATTTTCCTTTAGGGTCACTCAGTCCCCTATAAGAACTTGGACAAGCCAGGCATAAATTTCCAAAACTCATTTTAAGTCCTTTTTGAGATATTGCATGCACAGACTTATTAGAATCACATATCAATGCTAAACAGAGAGAGAGAGAGACTAAACACCGCTTTCAAATCAGGTTCCAAAGGCAATAATATTTATTAACTCCAAGAAGAAAATCAGGGGATTAAGTCTTAAATTTCTTATACCAGGTAAAACAGGATTTACTGAGGTTTTGGAAAGTCACTCTTCAATTTGAACAAGATAATAGTTCACTTATTTTGGAGGCTAAGACGTAAAAGCTTAACTATTTACGAGTTTGTTGACTCCATAAGGCATCACAAAAATCAGCAATTTGAATCAAAGCATTGATTACAATCATTCAAATCTTAATTACATCATTGAAGATGAGTCATTAAATAATAATATGATGAAAGACTTTGAGATCATTCATTGATGAATATTTATAAAAATCAGCAGGTGATCTTTACATTTTACATTTCAATGTATAGCACCCTACTGGACTGATGTAGGAATGGACTTCACTTCAAAGCATTGCTTATCATGCCCATGATCTTTCCATTTCAAAACCATACTACACACACAGACACACAAAAAGAAGACACAAACACAGATACACGCTTAGATCTCACACACACACACACAAACACACACACACACACACACACACACACACACACACACACATACACAAACACACACACACACACACACACACAAGATTTCAAACTCAGATGCTAGGTATGTAGAGAGGATTAATGTGTCACGTCCTGGAATACTACTAAACTTAAAATTAGGAAAGATCTGACTTACTGTGAAATAAAGCTATCATTCATAAATACCATTACATAATACACTCTTGACAACATTATAAAATGAAATACTCAAAAATTTCATCTTTCAACTAACATGAATGACAATGAAAGTATATTCATTGCATTATACCTGATGAAAGGACCTACGAGCAGAAAGACAGAAGATGGGCTAGACAAGGTCATTGCTAGAGAATACAGCCCAGGACAGAGCAAGATTGAGGTCTGTTTTTAGCTACCTATACCCAAGGGGATGCCAAGTTTTAAGTGTAAGCGAATAAGTGATTATTAATCAATTAATTTCTCTTGCCAAACTGACAGACAACATCTCTCAAGAAGTTGGGATGGACAAGATCAATCTGAGTTATAAGGCAACTACATATTCACTGTTTATCCTCAGTAAAGTGATTAGAATTATAATGCTGAAAATGACTAAAAGCTAGTCTTAACTGCCCATGCTGATAGAGTGAACAAAAAAGTGATACAACATACAAAAAGGAGCATTTTTGTGTGTTTCCTTCTTTTGATCATTGGAAAAAGACAATGAATCAAATATTTGTCTACACAATTCATCACAATCATAAAATAATATTTTCTTGAAATAAAAAAAAAAGTTAAAGTAATGAACTTACAACAGATTTCAGGATGAAGATCCTTGAAATACAAACAAATTTCAAATGATGCAAAGAACTGCAAATAGATTTCTCCATTTAAAATCAAAGCACAAAGAGCAAAGAAAAAATAAGTGTGATCTGCAAAGTGTTTGACTTGGCGGCATGAACCATGAGGGGGCCCAATATGATGCATTACAATAGAGTAAAACTTTTATAATTATTATAGGTTTTTAACGATGTGACACAAGTAGAATAAAAATAATACTCAATATTATGCTGCATGGACAATTTAAACGTGACTGCACAAATTTGAATATAGTGTTAAGACTTCAACTTAGGTTCAAATTCAAAGCAAGTGCTTTTCAGTATCATTGGGTTGTATTTGTATGATGAGTTATATGCTCTACCTTGTATATAATATTCCAATGCTGGTAAAATAAATGCTCTGGGTTCACAATCATTACTCACATGCAATTCAGGCAAATATACAGAGGATCTTTATGCTGTGGCCATAATGTGCACAAAATGAATAAACCATAGGCGACCTACGTCAATTTTGTCAAGGCTATCATTATGGTCCATCTCATGTTTTATCATTTTGAGATAATTGATAAAATACTTGTGCAAATTTGTCCTTAGATTTAACAAGACTTTTCTTATGTTGACATTAGATTTACATGTATAAATATTGTTCATGTTGATTATTTGTAAACTTATTTTGGCTTTATTGTATTCTATTTTAAATCCTTGGTATCAAATTATTAATGAGGTATAATGCCATGTCTACCTTTGAGAGAAGTGATTACTGTAGCACCTTGATGATATGCAGAGACACCAACCGTTCGCCTCCTTTCAAGAGTTGACAAACTATGGATTTGAATGCATGTAGTGAAACAGTATGCTCAGAAATAATATATTAGCATGCTGCTATTCATTTATTTCAAAATATTTTAGAGCAAACATCTTTCAAAGCTTACAATCCCTAAAGGGAGGTGATTCTTGGAAAATGGTTTGTTTGTTTATTGGGGGTTTCAGGGCCCCACGACATCAGAAGATGGAAGATGAGTCTGAGTTTCAAATATATATGAATTCAAATTTAAATTAATTTGCAGAGAATATACAAGAGTTGGAATGATTATAAGTGAAAATTGATGGGAAACTTTATTTAATATATGAGTAATGCTGCTATGTTTTGATTTTTCAAAAACCCCAAAAATGACTAGATCAGAGGATACAAATTTTGTTTCTAGGCTAAGTAGCTTAGTATACACCAGCTTTTAGAAGATGCCACTAAATGCAACGTTTATGGAGGCATATTTTGTATAGCTGCAATGAGACACTCTAGAATGAGTATGTATGTTGCAAAAGAATTAAAAAATCTCACAAGCAGGAGCCTACACAGGATAAAATAAACTTCTCTAAAATCCTTACAGTCTGTTTCAGTAATACACTCTCACGTATGTGCTCTCACTTCATGTCTTCACCTATTTACAAAAAATGAATAACCGCAATTCCATCTACAACAAAAAATTCACAAAATCAAAGAGTTAATAAAAGGTTCAATAAAATAATCATTGACTAATAAATTAGAGAGTATTCATTTATTTACTTATTATTTCTGGACAAATATGATTTCAAGTCTTTTTTTTTTCTTTTTAGATGCTACTCAACAAAATTTACAGAAAAAAGTTGTCACTACAACTGCAAGCAAATATTTTGAGTGCATTTTCCGTACTTTTTAAAACACTTGGTTGAGTAAGAAATCAGACCCAAATCCGAATACTGTAATCCCCTGTACCACTCCCCTCCACTCCTTCCATTTCTATCTGTACCGCTCCCGATCTGTTCCATGACTTACCATGCCGATTACCATATAGCACACAGTAGTAGAGAAATGATGAACGGCTCTCTAGACACAAGAACACATACCTTCAAATTGTGCTAGCTGATTTGATTTCACAACACTTTACCCCCTCATTTGATCATGATAAGGTAACATGTTTGTTACTTTTGATGCTTGAAAAGGAGGTCGACGATCGTGAAGCTCTCTAGTTTAGATCAATATATTGGACTTGTCCCAGTGGTGATGTAAGCGTATGGGGACTCCCAGTATGATCAAATCGGTGAAAATGTGAGGGAATTTACTTAAAATACAGGCCTTGATTTGCTGAATATTAATTTCAGTTAATTAGGTTGAATTTGGTTGGAAAATCAATTTTGTATTAATATTCTTTTTTATGACCAACCAATTTCTAAAAAGATTAGCAGAAAATTCTGGATTCAGGGGATGTAAATATGAAAACAAGTCAGGTGATTAAGAGTTAAAAGAAGAATGGCAGTGACACTTCCAATAGAACGAGATTACTAATTATTCTTAATGAAATGATGACTGATTGATTTAATTCACAAAAGGAATTTTTTCTCTAAAAGTAATAATTGTAAACAAAAGATTCGAGTTCAAATTATTCAAAGAGCAAAATATCCTCCTGCGTGAAACAATTTATTTCAATAAGTTTTTCAGAAAGATTAGGAAGACAGAGTGAAAACTTCTAACATGAAAACAAAATAGGCTGACAAACATGTGAAAAGAACTGAATAAAGTTTTTTAAACTACTCTAAGGTAGGGTAAATTTGATAAAGATAAGAATGACTTCCTGTTCAGCTTATGACTTCTTCTCCATCCTCAGCAGATGAATGTTCCTCCCGGCTCCGACAGCCACACGGGGATAGTTGCCTTGCCTGTCGTTGTCGATGCAATAAACTCCTTGGCTCAGGTCTACCAGCTGCCCAGTGGTCTGAAGGGGATAGAGACATTATAGGGGTCAATGTATTAAGGTATTTCATTAAGATTTATGCCAATTCTTAGTGGTACTTAATTTTTAGACACTATAATGTGTGCCATAATTTTTATTAATAACAAAAAGAGAGAAAAGTAGAGACAATAAAGCAAAAGAAAGCAATTCCATTACACACACACACACACACACACACACACACACACACACACACACACACACACACACACACACACACACACAC
>JBCIKM010508314.1:0-11134 GCA_039654465.1 Melibe viridis | reverse complement strand
CACGAGGCCTTGCACTCGGCCTGGAGATTCCACAAAGCATTACGCACTAACAAAACACCACGAGGCCTTGCACTCGGCCTGGAGATTCCACAAAGCATTACGCACTAACAAAACACCACGAGGCCTTGCACTCGGTCTGGAGATTCCACAAGGATCTTATAACAAGTTTGGAAGAAAACTGTAATGTAAGTAATAGAAATGGTTCAAGATTTATTAATTCTCAACAAGTCAAAATCATCTCTCACTCGCAGAAAATAAAACAGCAGTATTTACGTCTCAATCCTTGCATTGGTGCCTTCTTTCATTATCGTAGCTGACGGTACCAGTCTCTTCATAACTACTGCCATACATTACCGTCTTATCCTCCTCATTAATATGTGTTTGCCATGAAATGAACACATCAAAGGGCTAATTTGATCTCTTCCTTCACAAAAACTGCAATTTTAATTATCCAAAGCTGTAATGCAGCAGTAAAGATTGTTTGAACGGTGAGCCAGCCGGCAGTTTCAGGGTTAAAGCTACTAACACTGGATGCCATGTTTTCCATGTACAAGTTATAAGGAAGAGTTTCCATGCCAAAGAAAGGTGGTGGAAAAGACATTTAATGATATCTACGACTGACAGTTAACAATAACTAACTTCTGTTTGGGCGAACAATGACACAATGTGTCAGGGGTTTTTTTTGTTTTAGATTAAGATAGCCCATTCATGTGAAAAAATAAGAAAAGTAAAAAACATCAAGAATTTTTACTTCTGATCTAAATTTCCCGGACATTTCATCCATTTTTCAGTGGCATAGCACCTTTTCAAGTGGCGACCATGGAAATTCTGTGGCACTTTGCAGCTCTGTTAGAGCCAAGAATCTGGCATCAAAATGCATAACTGAAGAAATAAACACTTGGCGGAATGTTTGTACAGACCGCAGCAGGCCAGTCTGGCGTGCTTACCTGTAGCATCTCCATAGCTTCCTTGCGCCGCGCTGCGATGTGCAACGACTCCTCCAGCAACGTCTCAATCTCCTCCTTACGGTACAACTGGCTCACCAGCTCACTCTGTCACACAAACAACAACAACAATTGCACATAAGGTGTGAATATACAGACAAGATGTTGAACTGATCAGACACCATAGTTTGTTTCACATCATCATACTATGTATCTTTACAACAACTATTTGTTCAATTTGCGTGTAGCCCTAGATTTGTAAGGACACTATATATACTTCTATGATGTCTTGATCTCAAATTCTCATTAAACAGATACAAAATCCTTTTAAATTTTGCAATGTTTTGTAATGGTTTCATTAAAAAAGATCAAATGGAAAACTGAACGCCTTTTTTACATGAAAGATGGGCAATGATGAGACGTTCTACAAGCTGTGCTGCAACATCTATTTGAACAAAGACAGCCACATAAACCATAGTGTCAAATAATTCACAATTAAAAATCTAAAAATGAGAAATAATTTATTTTAGAATGAGTTATTTTTTCCTTAATTCTTAATACAGCTTACAAACTTTAGTTTTTATTTGTCAATCACTGAATCAACTTAAAAAAAGATCTGTCAGTGTGTTTTTTGTGACGGCGGAATCGCATGGCGATGTTCCAATCAAACTCATCACATGGTGTCTTGGACAAAGGCCAAACACATCCATCTTTCTTTCTTTCTTTATCTTTACCTTTATTACCTTTTGGTGTAAGGTTTAACACACCCATTTGAATGTTATAACAGTAAAAAAGACAGAGAAACAAGTCTGTTCAATTCACTGTCAATGTTTGCAACATGATCATAATGGCAATCTTACAGCTTAAATTCTATTATTGACTAGTGATAGAAAATGGTAAAGAGACACAGTGCCGGGATAAGTCAAAGAAGAGTGGCGGATGGCCCAGTTGGCAGTGGCCAGGCGATGGATGCCATGGCAGGCCTCGGCTACGATTCCCTCCTCAGAAGACTTCCATTGCCCCTGTTTATGTCCCTTCTTGAGCCGTTGAAATGGCTCGACTTCGGAAGTTAAACAGCTTTTTGCTCTTTTCCATGACTGCATTTTCCAGTTTTTTTCTCCAAAATAAAATTTCCGACCTGGTGAGGACCCTGAAAGAATCCTCCACAAGGCCTGGGCAACAGCTTAGTAATGTGATTGTATTCACCCTCCTTTTTTATCATATCGATACGCTGTGATTACTGTGATACTAAATAGTGAATTAAGGAAAAAAGTTCTGAGAAGTAATTTAGAATACCAAGAACTCGAAACGATACTAACGGAGTTTACCGCTTAAAAAAAACCCCGGATATTTGAAGGAGCTCCATACTGATTTTTGTGACGCATGATCACCAACTCCAGAGAGATACCGAAAATTTGTATTTTCCCCCCTATGATCAAATTTTTATTTTAAAAATTCATATTTTTCGTAGTGGTTGATATCGCTGCCAGTGCCAGCTCCAATTTTATTGTTCATATGACAATTGACCTACCTGCAGATGGTCTTTGACAAAGTTGACCAGGAAGTGCATGATGGCCTTGGGCGTGCTGTCCTGGATGTTCTTACGTACAATCATGAAGTAGGACTTGATCAGACGCTCTAGGGAAAACACACACACACACATATCAATAGTTATAATAATTAATAAAAGATCCTCACCTATGTTGACAATTGACAATTTGTATCAAATATAAATGAGCTTGGCAGGCTGCAATGAAATGCAAATGCTCTTTCCTGCATCAAACTCAGTGAGGGAACAAAAACTAGTTATGCAGTAAGAGTAACGTCCCCTTTGCCGGCTGTCATCATACTGACAATGAAAAGCAACATATTAGTATTTACTTGTAATGTAATTGAGAAAAGTTACAACAATGCAATAAAAACCAAGAGCATATTATGGTGTTTAACAGAGATTTGAGGTTCAACTCAAAAGGAAAGAATGTAAGACAACAAGAGAACAGATACCCATGGCATGACAGTCTCACTGCTCAAAATTCACTGCGACATGAAAGTATGTCATTAAATGAAAGAAGGTGATTCCATACCTATGACATCACAGTCACGCTGCTCTCGACTGGACAGCTTCATGGCTGGCTGCTCCGGCTGAAATAAATTTTGTTTGAAATATCGGATTGAAGTACATTGCATTGAAGTACATTGCATTGAAGTACCAAATGGCTCCATTCAATTAGAAAAAAACTAGAACTGGACATTTTCAAAACGTGACAATAACAAAATTGACTTGATAGGGAGGAGAAAAGTAGATGAAATCTATACGACCCCTAGGCAAAGTACTGAATCTTTTAACATGACAAAAACTGCCAAAAAAGATTAAAATATTTTTTTTTTGTAAATCTGGCCCTTCAGGGAGCGAGCCGGATGCCTGACCCATTGAAATGCAGGGCCACCAGTATTTATAAGAAGAAAACAAGAAAAGAAGGGCCTACATACCACTTCTGGCAAAAGATTGAGAGCCTTTTTGTTGGTCTTGGCAGGGGATTGGATGGCGCTGTTTGCTCCGCTGCTTGGCTGGGAGGAGGAGGGCTCCGATGACCTGTCGCTGTTGGTGCCCATAATCTGGTGGAGCCGCGCAGGTTGCATAATGTTGGGAAACTTCCAGGAGCCTCCACCGCTGCTGCCATTGACCATCTGCTCCGCTCCGACACTTAAAGACGATGTGACCTGATGAGTGAGACAAATAAATTATCAAAATCAAAATCCCTAGACATACCGCCCCCAGTGCTTGACCCCCATCCTTTTGGACATTGATGCCTAAATGGTGAGAGATGGAATTGTAGAATTGTTTGTTTATTGGAGGTTTTAGCCCCCCCCCCCCCTCCCCATCCCCCCACAACATACAAAGGTCATAGAGGAGCCCTGGGGAAAGAAAGATGATTGAATTAGTTAAAAGAGGGAACAGGTCAAACCACAAAGAGCAGAGAGATGATTTACACAAAAAGAAAATATTAGCTCTCAAAACACATATCCACACCACCGTGAGATGATTTACAATGACAAAAAATATGATCCCTCCAAACAAGACCAAGCAATGGCCATCACTCATAACAGCATCATGGTTCAGGAAGACCCAGGATCTTTAAACCCCCTTTGTGTACAAAGTACTCAGTGTGCTTAACTTGTGACCATGCAACTAAATACTGAAAGGTATGACCACTGAGCTGCAAAAAAGACAACAAAAACAGGACATCACAGTAAAGGGGAAAAAGTAAGACGTTAGCTTCAGTGTAAAGGATAAGAGAGAGAGAATAGAAGTGCCGACCAAGGATTCCCACCAACCGCCCGCAATTTTAGAATTAATATCCCGTAATAATCTCATAGCAGCCAACTTTTCAGAAAGCAAAAACAGAACACCCAGACCTGACTCTGTCACTTCTTTGCGTTCCCTTTCCATAATCTGCAGAGACTAAAGCCTAATGTTTATCCAGTGCTTACTGTACAACAAGGAGGAAGTTAGTATAACAAAGCAGCCATTTTCACCAACTCTTTAACGATTTCCAGTTCTTCACAAAATTTGCAATATATTAAATTTTTCTATGAAAAAGGTTTTAAAGTGTGGAGCTTGAAGTTTTGGTTTATCACTGAGTCAGTCACCATTGACAAAGAAAATATGAAACACTGCTCCCCCCCACCACCCCCCCCCCCAAAAAAAAACAAAAAACAAAAACAAAACAAGCCTATTATTTACCTGACATTAAAATTGATTGAGTATGTGTCATTTGTCTGTGTGTGAAGTCATACAACAATTACCTAACAGTGCCAGCACGTTTCATTGGAAAGGGTCAAAGATGAAGGAGATGTATGCCCAAGTTGGGACAGTGACTTCAGCATTGAGTACTCCTCCCTTCCTAACTTTGGTTACTTGCCTGTGATACCTTCTCCTCCGAGGCTCTCTCCATGACCTTGCGCTGTAGGTCCCCGGGGAACTCGTTGGTCACCATAGCGCGATGCATCAACTGGGCTTCAGAGAAATCCGGGTGCTTGGTGTTGATGTACGCCAGCTCCACTTGCACCAAGTTCTCAACCTGCACAGGAAAACAATCAATCCTTTAGAAATAAAACATGTGGTGAGATAAAATAGAAGAAAAAACCCAAATGAACCGATATTCTTCTCTAAATGGATGGATGGATGGATGGATGGACGAATGAATAAGCCCTGTACACATGAATCAAGGTATCAAGGTATTCAGGATAAAATTAAGAAAGTAATGAAAACAAGTTGTTTTTTAAATCGAATTTGGAAGGGATATCTTAGCTGACAAGAATCTAAAAGTATTAGCCATAGGCACAAGTGAATAATTATGTTTGACAAATTTAACAAGATTCATTTGCTACAAGATCACATTAAATTACAACTTACTAAGATTGTTATATAACTGTAAAAAAAGATGGTAAAAGTAAGCAAAATTGAATTCAAATGCCCCCCACCCCTTAAAAGAAAATAAATTTAAAAAAAAACAAAAAAACCCCACAATAACCCACCAACCCTCTGCCCGTAAACCATAAATAGACAAACAAATAAAAAACATGGAACAGTTGGCAGATAGAAGATAAAGCTTAAAAACCAGTCCAACCATCGTGTTTGTAGGGGGCAGTCTCTGCCTCAGCAAATTGGTCACCACATCCACAATGCGTTCGTGGAGCTTTGGGAAGCGAAGCATCTCTTGCTGCAATGGACAACATGAATTATGCTTGTGAGAAGTGAAAAAAACCATTTTGACACAATGTTGTTACCTTGAGTTACCTAGTGCTAAATAACATACAAAAATCTAGCAAAAACAATGTTTTGAAAAATATCAATTTACGTACCAGTGTGCCTACGTGGCACCCCTATGCTGTGCGCCTTTTTACTACCCCTGGCTGCTGTGTTCCTATGTGCCACCCCTATGCTGGGTACCTGTGTGACTAGTACCCCGGGCTACATACCTGTGTACCTATGTGGCACCCATATGCTGTGCGACTGTGTGCCTATATGGTATCCCTGGTTGTGTGTCTATATGGTACCCCTAGCTACCTACCATTGTGGCACCCCTATGCTGCGTATCTGTGTGACTATGTGGCACCCCTATGCTGGGCACCTGTGTGCCTTTGTGGCACTCCTATGCTGTGTGCCTCTTTGGTACCACTGGCTGCGTACCTGTGCACCTATGTGGCACCCTTATGCTGGATACCTGTGTACCTATGTAGCACCCCTATTCTGTGTACCTATGTGGCACCCTTATGCTGGATACCTGTGTACCTATGTGCCACCCCTATGCTATGTATCTGTGTGCCTATATGGTACCACTGGCTGCGTACCTATGTGGCACCCCTATGCTAGGTACCTGTGTGCTTTTGCGGTACCCCTGGCTGTGTGCCTATATGGTTCCCCTGGCTGCGTACATGTGCACCTATGTGGCACCCTTATGCTGGATACGCATATGTACCTATGTGCTACCACTATGCTACATATCTGTGTGCCTATATGGTACACCTGGCTGCGTACCTGTGTATCTGAGCGGCACCCCTATGCTGTATACCTGTGTGCCTATGTAGCACCCCTATGCTGCGTGCTTATAAGGTACCCCTGGCTGTGTGGCTGTGTGCCTATACATTACCCCTGGCTGTGTACCTGTGTGCCTATATGGTACCCTTGGCTCTGTGGCTTGTTACGGTCATCTGTGTCCGTAATGTTTTTCCCTATTTTCATATTTGTTTCTTGGTAGTTGCAGTTTAGAGTGTTGAATGGTGCAAGACTGGTTCCGCACTTTGTTTTCTAGAAAATTCTTTATATGTGCCTCGTCCTGATTGGCTGGCCAGTACCAGCAGTGAATAAAACCATGTGTTGGCTAGCTCAGAGCCTTTTTTCCGCCATTGACTGCACGATGGAAGGCGTTGTTTGAATTCCATGTGAATTTCCTGGATAGGGGCGGTGAGTTTTGAGTTTGAAGTGCCTTGTAGTTTTGTGTTTTTTCTAGTCCTATTTTTATTTCAGTTGTAGAATCATAAGATTGTCTTAGATTCTTGTAAATCTATAGCTTGTAAGAAATAGATGTCGTGATGAAAGTTTAGATCCTCACTGCATTTTACTCATGTAAGCCTGTTTGGTTTTTTTTTATATATTCCAGGGGCCCTTCCATACCCCTCCCATCCCCCCTTCTCCCTCTCCACCATTCCTTCCTATTTTTTTCTCTCAATTCCCATCCTGATGTTAGCTTTATTTCATCCAAACTTATAAAGGGATATTACTCATGAAATAGTCAGGGGGATGGTCTAATTTTATATCACTATGTCTTCATAGAATTTTAATGGAGAACTCAGTATTCTCTGAATTAAAGCAAATTTATATTGGATCCTCAGAGATTATGGCTCTGAAATTTTGTCTATTTTCCCATCATTTACGTAATTGTCCAGCAATTGATACTCATTAATCTTTTAATAGAGAACTCAGTATTCTCTGTATTAAAGCAAATTTATATGGGATCCTCAGAGATTATGGCTCTTTTTGTTTAGCATCTACTTTCCAGCAATTTTTGCCCAAAACCTTGTATGGAATTAAATATGCTTTTGAATCAAGCAAATTAACAAGGGATATTCAGAGAAAATGGCTCTGTAAATTTTATGTCCTTTCCCTCGTTTACTCTATTCTACTACAAGTTATGGTGGGTGTACTGGAAGATTATTATTCCCTGGAAAATCATGCTGGATTTTATATGAGTTCTGTTATTGTAGAACTATCCTTTAAGGATTCTTTTTTTTTTAAAAAAGATTAACATTCATTCACAGAATATTGAGAACTATATTACTGGAAATTTTGTTCGGAGATTATTACCTGTGACTTAAGACAAGATTATCTATTGGCTAGTTCCTCGTCGAGTTTAAATATAATGGAAGATAGAATTCATTATACTGTGGAACACTTATCTCCCTTTGTACCCCTCCCTCTCCATCCCTTCCCCCCCCCCTCTCTGTGGAGCTGTAATTGGTGATATTTTTATTTTATCGTTGATGTTGATTTAACATGCTTAGTTAATAAACCTTTGATTTTATTTTATGAATTTGTTTAATATTTGTTTAAGTTTTAGAAGCATTCCATGTTTATGTTGAAGTCCTCAGACTCTGTGACTCTGACCTTGTGGTGTTTGTTTACATTTTGAAAAGAGCATTTGGGAAGACTCACGTTTTAAAATTGTATTTTAGACTTTGTATTATGAATGACTCGTTTGAGACCTATAATGAGACTTCCCAAATGATCTTAACCCTTTAATATTTTTTTTGTTATTGTTCGTCTCATCTTAATTTTGATGATTCATTTCGATTATTATTTGAAGTGAATCATCGATATCCAGTATTAGGGCAGAGTATGTTCTCTATGTATTATGTTAGTCGAGTTACCAGACGACTCGACTTTGTGTTGTTTCTTTATGTCAGTGTGTGAGTGTTCGGTTGTTGTAGTTCTCTGTGGTCCTCTTGAATTCTCTGGTACCGCAGGCACTTTTCTATCCCTAGACAGACGAGCCAATTCTTTCCCTTTGTATGGGAAGGGCGCATGTTTACAATTATGCTGCTTGACCTTGCCCTTGACCTACTCGCACTTTCATACTTTCTTACTTCATCTTGTGTGGCATTGCACGACTTTAAAATCTTTCACATATTCAAGGCGGTACATTGTACTCTTCTTCATTACTGTGCTCTTCTATCTACTATTACTTTGCTATCATTAATTATAGCGCCTCATATTTATTAATAATTGTAACAAACACATCTACACATACACTCCCTCAAAAAGCAAACCCTTTATTCCCCTTCCCCCCAAAAAACCCAAATATAAACAAACAAACAAACAAAAAACAACAACAAATAAAAAAAGATTTCAAGCACCAAGCGTTCATCCCTGCCTTCATATTTTTTTTTGTTAATGAAGAAAAGAGGAGCAGGCACTGGTAATAGATGAAAATGAATAGCAAATAGTATAGACACAGTGCCGAGGTGAGTCAAAACCATAGAGAGAAAGGAAAAAAAACAGGAAGACGTCGGAGGAGGGACCTGGGTTTGATACCCTCCTCTGACGTCTTCCTGTTTTTCTTTCCTTTCTCTCTATGGCTTTGACTCACCTCGGCACGGTGTCTATACTATTTGCTATTCATTTTAATTTTTTTTTTTTCTTACCTCCACAGTTTGCTCTCATTGACAGTAGGTATTCCATTTTCTTTTGTAAATCCAATAGCCAAAATTACAACTTTCTGGTTACAGAATATATTTTTAAAAATTCATTACACAATGCTGGAATTTCCAACAGTGTTCATCTTCTATCAAGGTTGAGACAAGAAACAAATGTAAAGAAATCATTTTATCATCATCATCATCATTCATTATCAAATTTCCTTATTTTATAGCCCTTACTACAAACCAGAATAAAACTTTGCATCCCTTTCACTGTTTGGTCATTGTTTGTTGAATCCAGTCAGCATGAAATATCCTGAGACAATCTATTTTGTGGTCTTTCTCTTCATCTTTTACTGTAGCATCCCATTTGTACCAGCATCCGTTTTGTATGACCAAAATAATTCTGTTCTTGCTAATGACAGTTATACAGGGTGTTTTTTTATTATGCTCCAATTTATAATTGGAATAACTAGAAAACCAAGAATGATAGAAAGCTCCAGTTTTCTGCCAAGGCTCAGCCCTTTCTTGGCATTTTCTATCAAACCAGTTTGACAGGTGCACATCTTCTTGATAATTTTTTATGAAATTAAAAACTTGTATGCTACCAAAAACCCGCTCAAGCTTGAAAAATGTTCATGTAACTCACATAAGATATGAAAAATATGCTTGTGAGGTAGTCATGCTACTAAATAAAAATTTTAAAAAGTGGAGATAAAACAGATCAGAACCGGGGCCACCACTTAATGGAGATAAAACCCCAACAAGAAAAAATGCAACAATAAAAACTATTAACAGTTCATCAATAAACAATAAAAATACCCTACCTCACTGATATCCTTCCCAATCCAATGAACATAAGCCTGGTTCAACCTTTCAGTACCACTTAGAACTGATTTGTCTACAACTATCTTGGATGAGGGATTTGCCTCTCGTCGCACTCTTTCTGGCAGAGATGGCTCAAGATCATCCAAATTATTCAGATCAAAAGATTTCAGAGTTTGAAATTGAGAAAACTTGTTATTCAACGTCATGATGCTGCTTTCACAACAGCAAAATGTCAAGGAACAGAGAAAGGCCAGGTACCACATTTTGGTTTGCGTGAGTGAGACGGCCATTACTATAGATACAATTTCTCAACTATCTCATGGTCAACGCAGCTGTATGTTCTAATTCGTATCTGCTGAAGTGGAAATAGACAAAGAAAAATGTCACCAAGTGCAGAAGAGATTTCCCTGGAGCAGCCGAGATGGAGATTCGATCAAGGTAAATATTGCAAAACAGTTTAGGGTTCTTCTTTAGTGAGAGTTTCACTTCCGGATTGAACCCCACGATATCGAAAGTACAGATTATGTACATTGGTTCTTATGAAGTGATTCTATATATCATTAGTTTGTTGATGTTTTGTTTATATCGGTTGAATGCACAGTTTTCATTCAGTGGTTGAATGTAAGGCTATCGAGAGCATAGACTATCTTTGATCAGAGGCAAGGCTGTCGCGATTTGGTCGTGCATTCCTTATAGGGCTGATCTAAAGGGATGGCTGTCAGATCGGATACATTTAGTAACGGAGTTTTCCGTTTGGTGCGATGAATGCATTGCCATTCTTATACGTGTTTTTGTTTTGTTTTTGTTTTTTTTGTTTCTGCTGCCGTGTTGTGACAATCAAATCAATAAAAGAATGTGGATAACAGAAAACGCTGAGAATACATAGAAAGAAAAAGGGAAATCTAGAATGCTGATTGTCGTTCAAGATGATACCTGCCGTGTATGTCGGTATGTTCGATAATGGTTGTCAGATTAGCTGGAGCGTATTTTTTCCATCCTCTCAATTGTATTCACTCTTGAAAGTAGGAGATATACTACTTCTTATATTATAAACTGTATACAACCACTTTTACTACCTGGGTAATTGTAATAATAATAATAATAATAATAATGATGATGATGATGATGATGATGATGATGATGATGATGATGATGATGATGAT
>JBCIKM010508303.1:0-10009 GCA_039654465.1 Melibe viridis | reverse complement strand
AGAGAGAGAGAGAGAGAGAGAGAGAGAGAGAGAGAGAGAGAGAGAGAGAGAGAGAGAGAGAGAGACGGAGGGAGAGAGAGAGACGGAGGGAGAGATAGAGAGAGAGAAAGAGAAAGAGATGGAGAGAGAGAGAGAGAGAGAGTTGGAGAGGGATACGTTAATGATGAGAAAAGAAAGTAAACGGTGGCAAGAAAGGTCAAGACGATGCCATAGAAAACAAAGATATACAGTAGTAGACTGAACGGGAGACATTTTATTGTGGTGACTGAATTGAAGACGAGGGAAGGGACAATTACGTTCGCATTGAATATTATTAGCCCAACACGGATGAAGGAGGAGGAGGAGGAGTAGGGGGAGGGAGAGTAGGAGGAAAGGAGGAGGAGGAGGAGATGTAGGGGGGGAGTAGGAAGGGGAGAATAAGAAGAAGATGATGGCAGTGATGATCACGAGGATGAGGATAGGAATACAGTAATTAGAAATGTAAATGCCATTTTAGTATTCGAAGCAATAAAGGATGGAATAGGAATATAATAGACCCTTTAAAAAAAAACACCAAAAATAGTGTATTACCAGGAATGACTGTTCCGTTTTTGTTTTAACTAAAAAATATATTTCTACAGCTTAACTTGTGCATACCAAAATTTTAGCTCAAACCACGACACCATTAAAGTACCACCAAAAACAGGACAATTATTTACCGTAATTCACACTTCAATAAATCAATGAGGGTAGACTTATAGAGGCTACATGACCAGCCCAGAGCGACAAAAGGTCCATAGAGGATGCAAAGGTAAGATATCAATTCCTCATCGTGACCGACAGCCTATGACGTGACACGTTATGGTTTCGTGACCAGAGAGATCAGGGTGGAAAAACGGGACATTTCATCTCTACTGGAACTCGACCAAGACAGACGTAGTACCAGCAAGCCGATTTATAACTCCACCCCCCCCCCTGACCCCCGTCCTCCCATCGCTCTCACCCCCTCTCCCCACCCCCACCACTCCGCACACCACTCATCTGACTATGACTAGACTAGTTACCAAATACTCGGAAGCTGGAATGCTGGAATTCTGTCACAACAAAAGGCCTTAGACAAAATTGTGTACCCTCCCTGCGAAGGCGCCTTCTGATCAAATAAGGATAATCTAAAACAAAAAATAACACCAAATAAATAATTCCAAGAAAAGGATTTCCCCTGTCTCTAACATTAGGACTTTAAAGCGCTTAAAGTAGCATTAACGATGCGGCCGATACAAAACAGTCTTTGGTCTTAGGTTTGACAAAGATCAAGTAAATTTTTTTAAGCGCATGAAAAAGATCAAGTAAATTTTTTTAAGTGCATGAAAAAGATTTAGTAAATTTTAAAGCGCATGAAAAAGGTCAAGTATATTTTAAAGCGCAAGAACGATCGTGTAATGAGCATAATATCTATCAAACAAAAACCGGAGATGGTCGTGGAGTGAACGTCTCTAGCTAAGGCCAAAATCATATAGAACATGACATCTCACGCGTCACAATTCCTAAATCACGTCACGCCTCCAAACCCTCTCACAAACGGCACCATAGGTGTTAAAGTGACGCAACTGCTTTTGCAGGGAGTGCCATTATAATAATCTGACCACTTTTGTCTACACTCTTGAATCATTTCTAATCATTCGAGTTAGCTACGTGTCACCACACGTCCTATGTGAGCTGGGCCTAAGAATTGCGAGGGCCCTGCAGTGAACATGTATTAACAAGGAGCACCGATGGTCATGTAAAGAACACTTTTAAAAAACAGTGTGGATAGTCGTGAACTGAACACGTCCAATATTAGAGCGTCGATGGTCTTGTAGTCTACACTTCGTACATGGAGACTCACAGATCGTGTAGTGAATACCTTGGAAAGGAGCGTTGATAATCGTATAGTGATAACTTCTAATCCAGAGCGTCGAAGACCGTGCAGTGAATAATATTTAAAAGGAGCGTCGAAGCTTCTAGGTAGAGTCGTAACGTAAAAAGAATGATTTACAAAAAGCATCGAAAATCGTGCCGTAAACACTTTTCACAAGGGGCATGGGTGGCAAGGCAGTAAACACCATTGCATAGGAGCTTTGGCCGTTGTGTGTTGAACACCTGTTACCACGAGAATGGACGGTCGTGTAATATAAATAATTTTAATCACGACAATCCACGGTCGTGTTGTCAACACTTGTTAACAAGGAGCAGGGAGAGTCGTGTACTGAACACTTTTACTAGAATCGTCGGTGGTTGTGTAGTCAAAAGGTTCAACAAGAATAATTTTGATCACGACAACCCGACGGTCGTCTTGTAAACACTTTTTACAAGGAGTAGGGATGGTCGTGAAGTAAACACTTTTTACTAGAATCGTCGGTGGTTGTGAAGTGAACGCGTTTAACAAGTTGAAGGGATATTATGTTCTGAATACTTTTACTAGAATAGTCGGTCGTAGTGTAGTCAAAAGGTTTAACAAAGAGAATTTGGTAATTGTGTAGTGAATAATTTTTACTAGAAGCGTTCATCGTTGTGTAGTGAACACTTTTTATAAGAAGCGTCAATCGTTGTGTAGTGAACACTTTTTATAAGAAGCGTCAATCGTTGTGTAGTGAACACTTTTTATAAGAAGCGTCAATCGTTGTGTAGTGAACGCTTTTTACGAGACGAAGGGATGATGCTGTAGTGAACACTTTTTAAGAGAATCGTAGGTGGCTGTGTAGTAAACGCCATTAACAAGAAGCATGGTTCGTCGTGTAGTGAACATTTTTTACTTGAATCGTCAGTCGTTGCATAGTGAAAACATTTTACCACAGTCATGGATAGTCGTGTAGTAAACACGTTTAATCACTAAAATCAACGGTCGTGTAGTAAACACTTGTGACAAGAAGCAGGGATGTTCGAGTACTGAACACTTTTTACCACACTCATCAGTGTTCGGTCGTGGAGTGAACAATTTTTACTAGAAGCGTCGATCGTTTTCTAGTGAACACTTTTTACCACAGCCATGAATAAACGTGTAGTACACATGGGAACTGACGGTTGTGTAGTGAAAATTTTTTTTTTACAAAAAGTCGAGATGGTCCATTAGTGAACACATTTTAGTGGAATCGTCGGTGGTTGTGAAGTGAACGCGTTTAACTAGGAGCAAGGGTGGTCGTGTGGTAAGCACTTTTTACTAGAAGCGTCAATCGTTGTGTAGTGAACAGTTTTTACCAGAGCCATGGATGATTGTGGAATGAAAACTTTTCATCACGACAACCAACGGTCGTGTAGTAAAAACTGTTTATTAGGAGCAGGGATGGTCGTGTAGTGAACACTTTTTACAAGGGTCGTCGGTGGTTTTGTAGTGAACGTGTTTAAAAAGGAGCGTGGTTGTGAACACTTTTGATAAGAAGCGTCGATCGCTGTGTAGTGAACACTTTTTACCGGAACGATAGATGCTCGTGTAGCAAACACTTTTCATCGACGACCGACGGTCGTGTAGTAAACACTTTTGACAGGGATCAGGGATGGTCGAGTCGTGTTCACTTTTACCTAGCCTCGTAGGTGGTCGTGTATTGAACAGTGTTTACTAGAAGCGTCGATCGTTTTGTAGTGAAAACTTTTTATCAGAGCCATCAATAAACCCGTAGTTAACACTTTTAAACAGGAAAATTGACAGTTGTCTGGTAAATTTTTTTTACAAGGAGTAGGAATAGTCGAGTACTGAAAACTTTTTACCAGAATCTTCGGTGGTTGTGAAGTAAACGCGTTTAAAAAGGAGCATGGTTCGTCGTGTAGTGAACACTTTTGAATAGAAGCGTCGATCGCCGTGTAGTGAACACTTTTTACCAGAACTATAGATACTCGTGTAGTAGACACTTTTCATCGACGACCGACGGTCGTGTTGTAAATACTGTTGAAAGGGATCAGGGATGGTCGAATAGTGTACACTTTTACCCAGCCTCGTCGGTGGTCATGTACTGAACATTTTTTACTAGAAGCGTCGATCGTTTTGCAGTGAAAACTTTTTATCACAGCCATCTATAAACCTGTATGTTAACACTTTTAATCAGAAAAATTGACGGTCGTGTAGTTAATATTGTTTTTTCCATGAAGTAAGAAAAGTCGTGTACTGAATAGTCGGTGGTTGTGAAGTGAACGACTTTAACTAGGAGCATGACTTGTCGTGCAGTGAACACTCCCTATTTGAAACGTCCATCGTTTCACAAACAGCATGGATGATCGTGTAGTGAACACTTTTCTACTAGATGCGTCGATCGTTTTGTAGTGGACACATTTCACCAGAGCCATGGTTAAACGTGTAGTATACAATAAAATCAGAAGAATTTACGGTTGTGTGGTAAACACTTTTTACAAGGAATAGGGATGTCCGTGTAGTGAACACTTTTTAATAGAATCGTCCATGGTTGTGAAGTAAACGCGTTTTACTAGAAGCATGCGTTGTCAGGTGAGCAGTTTTAAGTAGAAAAGTCGAGCGTTATGTAGTAAACATTTTTTACCAGAGCCATGGATGGTCGTGTACTAAAAAAACGTTTGACAAAGAGAAGGGATTGTCGAGTAGTGAACACTTTTACTAGATTCGTCGGTGGTTGTGTAGTAAACAGTTTTTACTAGCAACGTCAGCGTATTGTAGTGGACACTTTTTACTACAATCGTTGTTGACTTTGAAGTGAACGCGTTTTACTAGGAGCATTGGTAGTCGTGTAGTGAACACTTTTTGCTAGAAGCATCGATCGTTGTGTATTGAACATGTTTTTTACCAATAGCCATAGATGGTCATGTAGTAAACACTTTTATTCACGATGACCGACGGTCTTAAAGTAAACTCTTTTTACAAGGAATAGGGATGGTCGTCTAGTGAACAATTTTTACTAGAATCGTCGGTGGTTTTGAAGTGAACGCGTTTTAATAGGAGCATGCGTAGTCTTGTAGATAACACTTTTTACTAGAAGCGTCGGTCATTGTGCATTACGGACTTTTTATCAGAGGCATGGATGGTCGTGTATTAAACACTTTTAATCACGACAACCGACCGTCGTGTAGTGAACACTTTTTACAAGGAGTAGGGATGGTCGTGTAGTGAACACTTTTTACTACAATCGCCGTTGGCTTTGAAGTGAACGCGTTTTACTTGGAGCATTGGTAGTCGTGTAGTGAACACTTTTACTACAATCGTCGTTGGCTTTGAAGTGAACACGTTTTACTAGGAGCATTGGTAGTCGTGTAGTGAAATCTTTTTGGTAAAAGCGTCGATCGGATGGTCATGTAGTGAACAATTTTTACTAGAATCGTCCGTGATTTTGAAGTGAACGCGTTTTACTATGTAGTCACGTGTAGTTAATACTTTTTACAAGAAGCATCGATCATTGTGTATTACCGACATTTTACCAGAGGCATGGATGGTCGTGTATTAAACACTTTTTACTACAATCGTAGGTGGTTTTGAATAAACCCATTTTTACGAGGAGCATGGGTGGTCGAGTAGTAAAATGTTTTTAGTAGAAGCGTCCAGCGTTGTGTAGTGAATACTTTTTACCACAGCCATGGATGGTCGTCTAGTAAACACTTTTAATTACGACGACCGACGGTCGTGTAGTAAACACTTTGGACAAAGAGAAGGGATCGTCGAGTAGTGAACACTTTTTACTTGATTCGTTGGTGGTTGTGTAGTGACCACTTTTTGATAGCAGCGTCGATTGTCTTGTGGTGAACACTTTTTACCAGAGCCATGGATTGTCCAGAAGTAAACAATTTTGATCAGCGAAACCGAAGGTCGTGTAGTAAAAACTTTTCACATGGAGCAGGGATGGTCGTGTAGTGAACACTTTTTACTAGAAGCGTAGATCATTGTGCAGTGGTCACTTTTTACCAGAGCCATGGATGGTCGTGTAGTAAACACTTTTAGTCATGACAGCTGACGGTCGTGTAGTAAATACTTTTTACATGGAGCAGGGATGGTCATGTAGTAAACCCTTTTTTATTAGAATCGTCGGTCGTTGTGTAGTGAATGCGGTCAACAAGGAGCAAAGTTCGTCCTGTAGTGAACACATTTTACTAGAAGCGTCGAGCGTTGTGTAGTAATCACTTTTTACCAGAGACATTGATGGTCGTGTAGTAAACACTTTTACAAGGATTAGAGATGGTCCTGCAGTGAACACTTTTTACTAGAATCGTCGGTGGTTTTGAAGTAAAAGCATTGGTAGTAGTGTAGTGAACACTTTTTACTAGAAGCGTCGATCGTTTTGTAGTGAACGCGTTTAACAAAGTAGTAGTAAAGACTTTTAATCACTACGAACCGACGGTCGCACACTAAACACTTTTTTACCAGAGGCATGGATGGTCGTGCAAAGATCTCTTTTTAGGACAATCGTCCGAGGCTGTGTTATGAATGCGTTTGACCAGGAACTGCGATATTTTGCTTTTTTTGGGGATGTTTTGATTTTTGTGGGTTGTTTTTATTTTGTTGTTTTTTTTTGTTTTGTTTTGTTTTTGGGGGGGTTGTTTTGTTGTTTTTTGTTGTTGTTTTTTTGTTTTTTGTTGTTGTTTTTTGTGTTTTTTTGTGTGTTTTTTTTGGGGGGGCGGGGGTTGTTTTGAAATCTTATGGTATTGCTTTGTTTTGTTTGTTTGTTCTGTTTTATTTTTTATAAGAACGTGTGTTTACTTTGCCGATTTCTATCAAAATGAAATTTAGAAAGTAACATAAAGACTATTATCAGTGAACAAAAACTTTTTATTATTCCTTTTAAGCCATCTTTGGATTCCTTTTGTCCAATTTCAAAATGTGACCAGAATAGTGTAGATTCTGATCCACTTGTCCATATCAAACTTGATTATAATTAATTTTCTTTTCAATCTAAAACTCTTTAATTACAATATACGAACTTAAAACCTTTGCAATCCTCACTCTAAGACGTCGTCAATTTTAATCAGCCTAACAATTTTAGCATTCACGCCACTTTGTTGAAACATGCTAATCTTTTAGAGCAATATAGGCTAGGGGACAAAAGCTTAACCCGGTTTTCTGTAGCGAGGGTTAAACAGAGTGCGATATTTGATTTGTCCATGTAGTGGGGACTGGGTGATGGAGTTAGAGACACTGGATTGGGGTTGAATGAAATTAAGAACGTGGAATGGAAAAGTCTGTGTCTATCGTGGCTTGGGTAATTTAAAATGGTCTTTTTCTTTCAAGCTCATCGTCAAAGCTGACTGTACAACTTGTTTGTTTGTTTGTTTGTTGGAGGTTTTAGGGCCGCACGACACACGAGGGTCATAGAGGAGCCCAGACTGTACAACTTCCGTGTTTGTTAACACCACATATCAAGAATCATCATCGTCATCAAGTGTTT
This sequence comes from Melibe viridis, assembly GCA_039654465.1. Taxonomy (NCBI): domain Eukaryota; kingdom Metazoa; phylum Mollusca; class Gastropoda; order Nudibranchia; family Dendronotidae; genus Melibe; species Melibe viridis. Next base: position 2,660 of record JBCIKM010508303.1, on the reverse strand, counting down.
TCAGGTCTGTTGCAGACATCGACGATCAGAGCTCTCCATCCCTCTCTACATTCAGTCCTTCTGATGAGATCAAGGGTGGACAACTGTAAGAACATTACCGGCACAAACGAACAATTAATCGTGTATTATCGTGTGCGAATAATCATTTCTCCATTCTTCAAGAAAGCTAATAAGACTACTGACAAAGCCTCGTTGTCTACGTTCAATATTTGGAAGGGTGACGGGTGAAGAAGACCTCCGACACCCGCCATGTTTTTAATTGTCCCATGACCAGCCATAACAGGAGTTTGCCCTTGGGAACTCCGATCCATGCAAACAAGCTTGTCTCCCTCATACTCAATACAATACGTATGTGAAGAATAAAGTAGGAGGTGGCACTGGAGATAGAAAACTACATGAGAAAATCGCATAGGCACAGTGCTGAGATTAGTTAAAGCCGTGGATATGAGAATAGAGTAGGAGCTGGCATTGGGAATAGAAGACAACAAGAGAAAATGGCATAGACATAGTGCCCTGATGAGTCAAACCCATGGAAAGGAGGGGGAAAAACAAGGAGGTTGGAAGTCGTGCGAGGAGGGAATCGAACCCATGGCCTGCCACGGCACCCATCGCCTGGCCACTGCCACGACGCCCATCGCCTGGCCACTGCCACGGCGCACCCATCGCCTGGCCACTGCCACGGCGCATCCACTGCCTGGCTACTGCCACGGCACCCGTGGCCTGGTCACTGCCACGGCAGCCACGGCAGCCGTGGCCTGGTCACTGCCACGGCACCCGTGGCCTGGCCACTGCCACACAATCCGCCACTCTATACCACTTTCTATTGGTGTCATCAATACGATACGACAACTTTGGAGTCACTCTTTCCACATGGCACTCATTTATTAACAAGATCCGCTTAATACCAAGCCTAACACGGATGCCCAGTCTGTTTTATTGAAAGGTATGAAGCATGGCGAGTCACGAACATTAAAATAATGTAACTGCAAAGTTTCCCCAAAATTGCCCTGAAGAAATAATATTCTTAAAACCAGATAGCCGATAGATCTTCCGGCCTGCGAGGCGTATTACACTTTTTGGACAGCGCTGGCTTTGTTATGAAGATATTGTTATCAATTTGACATGACTGCATGAAACACCAAATAGAAAAAAATGCAGATCTTCGGGGCTGAATATCGAATTGTCAGAAGACGACGAAAAATTTCGCACCCACTTACAATAAATAAATGAAAGAAAATTTCGCGTTTGTATATTTTCCATCATTAAGTCTTCGGTGGTGTTTTTATTGTTTTGTTTTGTTTTTCTTTGTTTGTTTGTTTGTTTGCTTTTCTTTTCTTTTTCTGTTTTCCATTCTCAAACAATTATTTAGAACTCTAGCGTTTACTTTGTCACGCCCCCTTGGCACACTAAAAACTGACCCAGATCAATGTTGCTAGACACATAGACGGTCTGGCTCACATCTAACATTTTATTGGCAATGAAAAATGAGCTTAAGTTAAGGGTCACTACTGATGGTCTTATAGACATTTCAACTTAAGCCCCCTATCAGAGTAAGAAAGTATTTGAACATTTCAAAAACGGATGTATGTGCCGACTCTAATAAAACCCACGAAGTAGTTAAGTAAACCTTCGGATCCGACATTTAAGACATGTTCTGTTTGCCCATCTCACCCCACCATGAAAACCTTAGGTACACTACGCTCTATCTAGGACGTGCGGGCACAGACAGGCCTTCCTTTTACCGGATCATGTCAGAGTGAAGACCTCAATTATTATTAGACTACACCGAACGCAAACCCGGTAGTAATTTTTATAGTTCTTTTTAAAGTTCTGGTAAAAGATTTAAAAGGGGATTCCCCTTGGAAGTCCTATATTCAAACAAGCATTGCTTGTGAGGCGATGATAGGTTATTGTTCTGTCTGAATATCAGTCATTATGAAGAATGTAAAGTGGATAAAGAAGAAGAAGAAGAGGAGAAGTAAGAGGTGGAGGAGATGAAGGGCGAGGAGGAGGAAAAAGGAGGGCGAGGAGGAGGAGGAAAAGGAGGGCGAGGAGGACAACGATGACGATGAGGACAAAGAGGAGGAGGAGGAGGAGGAGGAGGAGGAGGAGGATGAGGAGGAGGAGGAGGAGGAAGAGGTAGTGAAGATTATGATTAAAATTGGGGGTGATAAGAAGGGGAGTTTTATGAAGAGGCAAGGAAGGGGTGGGAGGCGAGAGGAGAAGAAGGGAGAGGAGGAATGTGAAGAATGAAGGAGAAAAAGAGGAAGATTAGAGGTTTTGGTGGTGTTTTTCTCTCGTTTGTTTCAACATTAGTTTGTTTGTTGGTTTTTTTTTGCATACCTCTGAAATGCGTGTATTCCTCCAAGAGCCGAGACATGCATGAGCCTATCCCCGCCATTGGCTCAATGCTGTGTGTGCTGGGTGAATTTGTTCCTCTGAGGTTAAGATGCTGTCTGGTCAGAAAAAAGACCAATCTGATGAACCGACAGCACAATAGGCTCAAAGTGAGCTGTTTTTTTGTTTGTTTCTTTTGTTGCTGTTTTTTTTTTTTTAACGGGAAAAAGACCAGACAGAGAGAGAGTGAGAGAGAGAGAGAGATAGATAGATAGATAGATAGATAGATAGATAGATAGATAGATAGATAGATAGATAGATAG
>JBCIKM010508292.1:0-10009 GCA_039654465.1 Melibe viridis | reverse complement strand
GAGAGAGAGAGAGAGAGAGAGAGAGAGAGAGAGAGAGAGAGAGAGAGAGAGAGAGGGAGAGAGAGAGAGAGGGAGAGAGGGGGGGGGGGAGGTGACACTTTGTTTGTGTGTGGTGGGTTTACGACCCGTCCGAGGATCAAGGAGGAGAGCCGCGAGAAAAGTAAGATGTGGACATACAACTCTGTACAATTTTCACAAAGAAATTGGTACATTTCAGGAGGGGGGCTGGTTCTCCGGTCACTTTGTTTTAAAAGTACAAGTATCAAGGGGAGGGGGGGGGGGGGGGGAGAGGGGTATTTGAGAGAAAAGACCGCACCAATAAAAAAAAAAAAGAAAAAAGAACAAAGCAGCAACCTTCCAGTGAAGCTAATGAGCTCGTCACACTACAGCATGCTTCCTGTCTTTAATGATGGAGAATGGATTCCGTTTCACACAGAGATTTTAGTCTTGCACTCACATGAAGCTGAATATTATAAAAATTTGACATTCCCTCATATTTATTCAAACAAGCTTTCAAACCAAAAAAAAAAAAAGAAAAAAAAAACATTATTAAGTGCAAATTCACATGCACACACACACACACACACACACATGCACATACACACACACAAACGCACACAGACACATTCACCGAGACATGTTTGCGTGCACGCGCGCATGAGCACACACACACACACACACACACACACACACACACACACACACGTGCGCCAGGCATGATGGGAACATCGAATAATCATTTGATAGCCCTGCTCAATAGGCATTCGGTAGATATAAATATCAGACATTAAAAATATGTATCCTTATAAACAGTAAAAGAAACAAAACAAGACAAAAAAACCAACCCAAACTAACTAAACTAAATGGAAGAGACAAGATTAACAAATTACGAAAAAAGGAAAATTAATGACATTAATAGATTACACTTTTTTTGGTAATTCGACAACTTTTTAGATTGATTCCCACAGGGTTTCTTCCCTTGGATTAATTAAGACAATTATAACACAAAAAAGTAACAGTTGCATATAACAATAATAATAATAATAACAATATATGAATATAGAATATGTACTGTTATCTATACTTTATCATAAACAAACAAAATTTTTCCCAAAAAAATTCCCCCAAAAAAAAACAAATCATTATTATCAAATTTCCTTTTTGTACAAATAACAGAAAATGCACACACCTAAATAACAGGCTTGTATTGAATAAGTTTGTGGGTAAAAAAGTCAGAATTAAAGCCTTTATTTATCAATCTTCCCTTGCTTTGTCATTTCCTCGGATTCTGAAGAGCGAAAGCAGGGGGCGAAAGAGTGATAAAAATCCCTTTAAAAAATCAGAGTCCGCAGCCACATATGCGTGTCAAACTAGACGCGCTGTGTGCTGCAAAATTGTCCCTTTGTTTAACACTTTTGTGCGAGAGGAATGCCATACTCAAGATTTTTTTTATTTTTACATCCTGAAATCAAAACAAAACAAAATGAAAAAAAACAAAACAAATAATACACACAAAAAAAAAACCCCGCAGAGATAAAAACAATACTTGTCAATAATTGGTCGTTACTACAGTTTTATGCTTTAGGGGGGTGGGGGAGGGAGGGTGAAGGAAAATGTACATAAAATCTCGAGTAGTTTTCTATTATTCGATCTCCAGTCTATTTCAGAACTGACTGTTCTTTCAGTCTTCTAAAGTTAAGATTTTGTGTGTATCCCAAACCGCCGTAACTGTAACGGTGAAACTCCCGACACTTCCATGTCTTACTGGAACAGATACCCACAGCTTGCTGCAAAACTTCCAAATGTCGTCATCAATTATTGATAGTAACATTTTACCAAGTCAACTTTTTTTTTTAGTATCCCTTTTTGGTTTGTTGTGTTTCCCATACTCTCGGCTACTCAGAATCTTTTTAAAAAATTTTTCTATAGGCTGCTGTCCAAGTCAACAAACATCTCCATTGCTCCTTATTCACGAGAGACTTCCCAAAAAATATGAGCGAAGTTTTTCACATTAAGGAGGAAAAAAGCCCAGATTGAAAATGATAACAAATATTCCACAGCATTGGCAGAAGCTTTCTAATTTTTATCAGCATTACAACTCCTTCTGAGTCTTCACTGTCCAAATTGAAAAAATTTAAAAAAAAATAAAAATTTCCATCCAATGCATTTTTCATGTTGATTGAACGAGTTCACAAATACCGCTATAGAATTCAACTTGGCTCAGTTATCAATCTCATATCAAATAAAAAAGAGGGTGGTGGGGGGGGAACTGACATATTTTACGATTCATTAGCACTGCAATACATAGGTAAAGTAAAAATGTCTGAGCTATCCTAGAGTTGCCCTCTTCTTTGACACGCTAACAACTCGCAGTATCACGCGGAAGGAATTTCTTGGTCATCCGCCTCTTTGCCCCTTAATTCCAAGCAGCCGAGAGTCGCACGGCCTATCAACCAGTATTGTGGGTCACGCAAAGCATGTAATCATATAGTTCTCCCGTAATCCTTTTCCCCCCTTAGACCCAACACACCCTCTCACCCCCCCCCCCCCCCACCCATCCCACCTCTGTTTTTCCCTTAGATCCACACCCCCACCCACCCTCTAACCCCACCCAACCCAAAACCATCCCGTTTCCAATAATCTTGAACATTTTATCTTTGAAGCATCCAAGCAAGCCCCCCCCCCCCCCCCAAGCTGTCGCTGTAGCTCTGCGTCAACTCCTCTAGGCGTAGTATTCCCTCTCCGGAGCCCGTACGTAGGAGTAGTTGGGCACCTTGCGGGGCTCGTCCAGTGGGTAGCTGCCTTCGTCCTTCTTACGCATGCGGTAGACCAGGTACATCACCAGAAGCACCAGAGCCAGAAGCAGCACCACGCAACCGCCAATGATGCCTGTAAAGGGCAGGGTGGGGCAAGGAAATGGAGAGAAAAGATGGGGCGTTTGAATAACAGCAAGAAGGAAGTTAAAAGATTTTAAAAATTAAATCGGATAACTTACTCACTTATTTATCCGCAGCACTTGCTTCATGCATGCCACTGTTACTGGCTGTTCGCTCCTCCATTTAACTCGGCTGTCCGTCCGATCCCTTGATTGATATGCTGTTCTTTGATGCCTCGGTTTGTATCCACAACTCAAGATGTGATGGTTAGTCTTTGACGACCACAGGCTCCTTTCTCCTTGATTACTCCTCAAATGCCAAGGTATTCTATTCTTCTTTACCTGCTATACTCGTGACCAAAAATAACCCGAACTTTATCTCCTCCTCCTCCTCCTCCTCCTCCTCCTTCTTCTTCTTCTTCTTCTTCTTCTTCTTCATCTTCTTCTTCGAGAGCAAAAGCCTCAGCTGCTGGGGGATCACTATGCACTTCATAATAGTTAATAAACATAACAAGAAGACATCCTACACTGAAAAGAGGGAAAAAACCTCCTGCGCAGAGAAGACCGGTGGGGGGGAATGAAAAAATTTGTTGAGACAAGAATAATCCTTTTGAAGTCTTCAGGGCATGGTGTTTCGATGGCCTCCTCAGGCAAATCTTTCCACTGACGGATGGCTGAAGGGTCAAAGGTATGTTTGTATAGGTGTCTGTCCCAGTGTGGGGAACGATGATTTTCTTGGTGTATGATGCCCTCTGGTGTTCTTGGTTGATATTTTTATTTGACCGATGCAGGTGTTTTCATGCTGTGGAGAAGTTGTCCTCTTTCCCATGATGAAGTGATGCTTTGATGTTCAATATTTGAACATGAGCGAGCAACTTTCAAAAACTTCATATAAAACCACATCACCAAAGATTATACAAGTTTCTGGTTTTAAATTTAAAACAAAAAATTGTACATCAAATACTCATGGTAGCAGATAAGACGACAGAACAACAGAACAGGTGACTTGAGTTAAATAACTGTCCCACTTGCTCACAGTAGCCAAGTCATTCCCTAACCACTCTAAAAAAAAAGGGACGGAGGGACAGGGAGAGGGACACACACTATAGATGAGAGGGCTGAATAAAAGATTAAGAGCATCAAGGGCCTCGCCCCGGAAATTCTAGTTTCAATCATTCCAGCAAGCAGTGATGACAGGGGCTGGTTTCTACCTGAAAGGAATTTTTTTTTTTTTCTTCTGGAAATGGTACAAAGTGGACGTCTCCACATTTTGGCCAAATTGAAGCTCTAAGCACAATTATATACCCTGGCTAATTTTAACCCGCTTTGCCATTGCATTTTTTTTTTCTCCTGGGAAAGGTAAAACTTACAAAGTGGAGACATCACATTTGGCAGGGAGCTGTGGATCTAGTCTAGACTGGACTGTTCTTTTCAAACATGACAACCCCTCATAGTCAAGAATGTACTTTTGTCATATTTTGGCCCGGTCATTTCGCCGTTGTTTGGTCCCAAACCCTTTTTTTTCAAATATGTAATGTCATACTGGTTGGTAAGTCTGCTTACTAGAAATTCTTAAGATCTCCGCTGAATTGTTTCAACTCCTCTATGACCCTAGCGTGTTGTGGGGCCTTTAAGCAACCAATAAACAATGAATTATTTTAAATTACCTCACAATTATCTTAAGCATATGCAAACAATAAGCATAAGAAGGAACGGGCGTGGTAGACCTCAGTCTTTGAATGCCGAGTGATAATTACAAAATGAGAAAAAATACCTTTACAAGTCAAAAATATCAAATATGTTTTTTCTCACATACATATTATTGGGAATATCGGAGGGAAATCATCTTCAGGACATATTACCATAACAATCCATATCTATAAATAATACTACGGCATACAGTGTCTCGGTGTCACGCTATTTGTCAAATTCATACCAGTCTGGCAAAGACTTCCTTGTCTGTGTGTTTTTGAAGCAGTTTATTGATTCACTATTTTGTTGTTGTTGCTGTTTGTTTGTTTGTTTCATTCTTCAGGCAATTCCTTCTAAAGCCCTTCTAAAGATAAAACAATTTTGCTTTATCCTGCTGTAGCAGCCTTCAATACAAATCTTGAATTATGCACTTTTGGTTGAAGAAAAGTTTAGATCTTGAAGAGGTTAAATTTGTCATCGTCTGTTTTTTGTCACTTCGATTGCAGCTGTGTTCCAGGACATGATGAGCCGCACAGTAAGTGGCTACCTCGGGATAAACAGAAGCTCGGGAAAGGAAGTAACGTAGATAAAAGAGGGCCAGCACTTACCTCCCAACAAGCCAGGCTGCGTGAGAATCTGGTTGTCCTTGACCCGGCTCCTGTTTCCATCGGGGCTTCCCAGCTTGTTGTTGTTGATCCTGTCATTGATGCCGTCACCTGTCAAGTTGACGTCTCTGTCATCCTCATCGCTGGAATCGTCGTCGTCACCATCCTGATCCCGTCCTCCTTTGTCCTTGGTGACGGTCACGTCTGGCTTCATGTTGTCGTACCGCGTGCCAATGTCAACGTCTGTGTCTGTGTTGCCATCCACACTAATGGTGTCTTTGTCTGAAACAATATAGCAATTACGATAATCGATTATAATGATCAAAACGTCCCATTTTTAAATAACAAAAAACCTGAAAAGTAACAAAGAACCTAAAAAGTAACAAAGAACATGAAATGTAACAAAGAACCTGAAAAATAACAAAGAACCTGAAATGTAACAAAGAGCCTGAAATGTAACAAAGAACCTAAAATGTAACAAAGAACCTGAAATGTAACAAAGAACCTGAAACGAGCCCTGAAAACAATCTATAAGAATACAAGTCATGATTTACCTTCCGTAATTTTATGATTTGTTGTCACGGTACCTGCAACAAACATGACAAGTCTAAAATTAATCCTTAGTTTCACATCTTAACCTCCAATAAGACAAACAAGCTAATTCAAATAGTTCTGTCCCGACTAAATTTCTGGTGGTTTTCCCGAGGATCTATTTTTAGAAAGGGTGTGAATGGACTCCACAACAACAAAAACAGACGACTGTTCAAAGAACAGGACCTTCGCTAGTGATGATAATTTAAATAAATAATTATGAAAATATTAATCCATGGACCTCCCATTCACCATGTATTTCATGTTCTGTACGTAACCACATTTGCTTTATTATGGCAATGTATTTGAGGCAAGTTTCCCTTATGGATAAATAAAGTTCGTATTCATATTCATATTCATCCAACGGGCAATTGTTGAACTCTGGTATTAATAGAGTTTTGTCTAGTGGCAGTGCGCAGTTTTGTGGCAATAATTCAAAATGTCGCCCATGAGCAGCACACCAAAAATGACTTTCACAACGTGTGATGACATTCTGAAATTTCTCCCGAGGAATCTCTCTGACCTGAGCGAGTATAAAATTGTTTCCATCGATTCAGGAAAGCCGTCTCGATAATGAGATGTGTGGGAGGACCTTCCACAGTCTTCCACAACTGTGAGAAAGAAGAACTTTCACTTGCATCACTAGAGCGATTTCTGAGGAGAAATTTCAGAATATCGTCCGTCACACATATTCAACGTCATATTTAGGGTGTGCTCCCCATTGGCAACATTTACATTCAATGGCTTTAAAACTAGTCACCAAGTAGTTGAAATGGAACACACAGAGAACAATGAAGAGCTCACAGTGTCCATTTCCGACCACGACGAACAGCAAAGAGGCAGACAAGATCTGATCGAGCTCATTAAACCTTATCATGGTTGGTTTCCCTTCTGAGAAAAAGATTAACCTGTTCTGGTTTGTGAGAAAATTCATGAATTTTTATTTTTTAACGACAAAAGATCACTATTCTCTACCCCATCTTGTTTGTTACCTATGAACCGTGTCTGACGTCTAGTGGTCCCGTGTGGCTTATGTTAGGGAGGGAGGGAGGGGGGGGGATTCAGATCTAGAGTGTCGGCTTGTGGACAGGAATGGCTTGTAGTCCCTGAATTACAGTACAGTACTTTTATTTCAAAATTCAAGAGCATTATTGCTATAACAGAGAAGAGAAACAGGGCAAGGCGTATACAAAACTTTGCCTGGCAAAGGGAGAACAAAGAGAAGAAATTCTGATGAAGGAGAATGACAAAGTAGCTCAGACAGATCTATTCTAGGTTGTCAGTCTTGAGTGAAATGTCGGTCGGCTCAGTGGCTCCACTTGATGAGGTGTTGATGTCGGACTCCAGCGGCGGAGCCAACGGACCAACCATGCTGCTGGGTTGGGCTGCGGCTGCGGCTGCGGTCTGGCTTGCCTCTACTTCCCTTTGGGACGGACCCAAAAGACGGATTTCAGGTCATGGGATGATGAAAATCTAAAGGGATTTTTTAAACTTTTATCCATTAATGTACCTTCATCTGTTGATGGGAAGATGATTTCACGGTCCTGGTCTTTCTCCTCAGATGACTGTGGATGGAAAAAATGAACGAAAGGTTAAAAAAAAAAAAATGACCCTGAAAACGAAGCAAAAAAACCCAAAAAACTATACATTTTGCAAAGCTGCAACTTAACCAAAAAGACATTGTAGTTTGCAATAAATACCATTACTATACATGACACTCTCATTGAAAAAACACTCACACTCACACACAAACACACTCACACACACACACACACACACACACACACACACACACACACACACACACAAACACACACGCGCGCGCACACACACACACACACATACACACAAAAATAAATAAAACAAGACGGATGAAAATAGATTACAAGATTATTAACTTCATTTCATTAATGACTCTCCAGGCTGTTGTGTTAAGTCAATCTCATATATAAAGCAGATACAGCTCAATCCAATAACTTAGGAAATTTAATTTGAAATTCGTATAAATATGATACCGAATCAGTCTCATAACTTAAGCACGGAACTTAAAAATTGGAAACAAACTGACTAATTTTACAAAAGCAGTCCTCAGCACTCCTTACCTCATCACTATCAGAGCCATAGCCTCTGTCATCAGTGCGATCATCTAGAGGGAAGAAGAAAACATATTTTCATTGAAAATTTTAATAATACACAGTATTTATTTGTATATAGTACCCGCTGTGATGGAAACTGGCAGCATTGCCAAAGTAGATTGGAAACAACCACTGTCATAAGGACATTCAGACGACTGACCACTTAGTACTAGAGTGTGAGGTGACGAGGCTCATGGGCGGATATGAAATGATGCATAAATTCCCCCGGTCTTACAAAGACTGGGTGGACACACATGGGGATCCAAGTGTGACGAGAGACTGGGAATAACGGCCCCCGAATAGTATCTCGAGTCAAACGATGTAGGTGGGTTGTACTACAAAGTCTGGGTGGACACACACGGGATCCAGGTGTGACGAGAGACCGGGAATAACAGCCCCCGAATAGTATCTCGAGTCAAACGATGTAGGTAACATTGAATGGCTTTACAGCTCTAAGAGTTCCCCTTTATTTTTTACTGTTTTTTCTAAGACAAAAGATCAATCAGAAGCAGGACCCTTGGTGCTTCTTTCTGAAAGGACTTTTAAGTGAAAAAGAGAGAGAAAAAAAGAAATAAAAAAGAAAAGAAATTTGCCTCTGGTAATAGTAAATAGATGTAAGAATGGACTTCTCTCCTCTTTGCAAGATGAAAACAAATTAACAATAAATGTGTCAAAGTTACTATCAGAAATCAACAATACCATTCCCCGGAAGGAAACGTCTTGAATGTAAAATACCACAAACTATCGGACGTTGCAGAGGAATTGAATGATTAAAATTCACACAAAAATTTGTGTTCAGGGTGGCATATCATTAGCACGTTGGGCTGGGATATCGGCCTCACCATGCCAGAGGGCTTAGGTTCGACCATTGTGTTTTAAATTACGTTGCCACACTGCACTGAGGCAGGCCCCTGATTTGTCATAGTCTAGCGCCTTCATCAACTAGGCTACAAGCTCTCACTAAATGCATATGATGATGGTAGTTATGGTGGGAATGACGGTGATGTTTACGGTGATGATGATGATGATGATGATGATGATGATGATGATGATGTTTATGGTGGTGGTGATGATGATGATGATGTTTATGGTGGTGATGATGACGATGACGATGATGGTGGTGGTGATGGTGATGATGATGATGATGATGGTGATGATTTATTTTTTATTGTCACCTTTATCTCCATCAATGGATGGGAACAAGATTTCATGGTCTGTCTCTTCTTTATCCTCGGATGACTGTGGAAAGTAAGTACAAGAAGGCAACCGTTATTAAGTTGTACTGTTTGTACCACTACAAGCTGGAAAGTAACAATATGAAAACAACAACAGCAATGATTTCGACCCGACTCCTCCGGTCAGCAGACAGCGACCGCAACCACGGATGGGGACCGCTCCCTCCTTCCCAGGCAGGCATACGGGAGAGGAGAGAGACAAATAAAAAGCATTTGCTAAAACATTGTCCCGATAATCTTCCCATTGATGAACTCAAGTTTTTGTGCCTGCACGAAAAATCATAGCCTTAAAGAGACCCCGTAGGAGGCAGCTCTACAGTTTTGGACGTTCAAAGAAATTTCCATGCTTGGATGAATAAAGAATTATTATTATTATTATCATTATTATTATTATTATTATTATTATTATTATTATTATTATTATTATTATTATTATTCATTATCAAAAAGTGTTAGTTCAGCCATGTTGAATGCACCGGTTCCCATCCATCACGTCACTTGAGAGAAATGGAGAACAACCCCATAGTAACACTGCTCAAGGCTATTAAACAGAAAGTATAAAAAACAATCAAACAAACAAAAAAAGTGAAGTGGAAAATTATTGGAACCGCAAGCATTCAGAAATTTTAAAATTTAAAAAAAAAAAAAAAAAAAAAAAATAAAGAACTTATCTTATTATTACTTGCCAACAGCTCATTTACAATGAATACCATTTTCGTACAAAATTTTATCAGCATTATTGGGTTGGGTGCTTTTATTGGTATGACTATAAACATTCTATTACCAAGTGATAGCTCATGGCGGCTCACAAGGTAGCAACTTAGTTAATGGCCTAAATGACCCAGGTTACTTGACCCAGCTACTGGCAGCTACCTG
>JBCIKM010508270.1:0-10010 GCA_039654465.1 Melibe viridis | reverse complement strand
TCTTACTTTCCTCTGGGCTCCTCAATGACCCTCGTGTGTCGTGGGGCCCTAAAACCTCCAATAAACAAACAAACAAGAATCAAATTATACATTTTGTTTGGGTGATATTTATTACGTGCCCAGGCTCTTTCTCTGAAGAAAGAAGTGTGCGAAATAATGTTCACTGGATAGGATTGGATTGGATTTGATTTTTTCCTACTGTTACATTTTTTCCCAGAAGTTTTCAGCAAGAGAGTGTATGATTGTGGTTGAACTGGAAGTGCATGTAATGAAAATAACGGCTACTCTAAGGTCAAGCTGGAGCTGTGCGAGTCCGTATTTTGAAGTATCGTATCGCAACATGGGTTACCGACTAGCTGTTGCAATGTAAAAGTAAACAGGTGTCTAAATAATTTAAATAGTATCCGATCTCAATCTTAATTTCCATAGTTTTGTTGAAGTGAGTATTCTGCATTACCTGGGTACTTGCCCAGCACTGTGATTTTTTAGAAGTAATGGCGGGGAGCAGACACCGGGAATCGAAGATTGCAATAATAGTTTTATGAGTATGGTGTGGAGAGGAAGACAAGAAGAAGCCATCAAGTAAGGTAAATAACTAAAGAAAATAAATTGTCTCAAAAAAGTCGACCTCCACAGCCGAGACTCCCAACTACTGGATCTTTGGATTGGCGGTCCAGTGTGATACACAATATTTATTACAATCTGCTGATTTTCTAACTTGAAACTGTATTAGCAGGATTAAGAGATTATTTATAAGAGCAAGAATATTTAATTTGAGTTAAAGACAACAGAGAAAAGAGCAACTGTCTTGTCGTCACTTCTTTAAGAGTTATTTTACATAGTCTAGGAAAGATCAAATAATTTTTTACTGTGTGTCAAGTGTCTTTTAGCTTAGCTTCATCTGGACTTCAAACATTTTCTCATTCATTTATTGATTGTGGACTAAGTAATTCATTGATGTCAGTAATTTACTAATTTCTCTACTTTTGCAAGTTGTATTTGGACTGAAGTCATAATCATTTGTCTCGTTAAAATGGGGGAAAGACAGGGATTTGTAAACGTAACCCAACCCATAGATAGAATTAGAGGAAGTCTGAGCCTGACATTGCTGGATGTATGAGTATAGTAAAAAGCATTGATTGTGAAAGGATTGTGTGAACAGGGACTTAATTAACACAGTAGGCAAGAGGCATAATGTTGAATTTTGGCTTTGTTCAGGAAGTCACAAAGTTTTGGAGTTTTTTTTTGTTTTTTTTTCAATTTTCATTTTCATCCCTGAAACAAAATTGGGGGGGGGGGGGTGTCATCTTTATTGATCTTGGTGAGTGAAGAAAGATTCATTACCGTGTGCGATAATTGACAAGAGAAGAATGGTCATTAGTTGCATTCAAGGTAGGCCTGGCCTCCATTTAGCCATGCTGGCCTTAACAAGATATTTCCATTCCTTTATCATAATCCTTGGTCCTGAGACTAAAAAGTTACGTGCTTTGGGGTTGCATGGGTTTTCTCCTTTGCAATCCGCCTAAGAGCGCTATATTTTGGTCTGCGGAGGACCATGCTCCGTGCTCTTTGGCAGTGACCACAGTACTGGTATTTTTTGTTATTTTGTTGTACTGCTTTCAATGCTTTTTCTACCACTTATTTGCCTTTGATTCAAGACATTCCCTTATAACTTTATTTTATGTCTTTTGAGTGTAAATTATTTAACAGTGGCTCAGCTTCTTCAACTACTTCTGCTTCTTCTTCTATTGCTGCTGCTACTACTACTACTACTACTGCTGCTGCTGCTGCTGCTGTTACTACTACTACCACAACTACTTATTTTGATAACTCCAGTAATGTGATCTCATAGTAATTGATCATACTTCTGTGAGGGGGTGAAATTTATTTCAAGGGTTTTATCAAAAATTGGCAAGACTTGTCCTTTAAACTATTTTATTAACAAGAATCTCAAATGAATTCAGGTACATGGAATTTTTTTTACTGGTTTGATTAAATTTTCTGCTTCTTCCCTACCTTACTTTTCTCCCTCCCATTTCCCCACCATTCAAGTTCTTTAATGGCAGTAGGTTTTTCTTTTGTTTACATTGCATTGCTTTTTAAAAAAAAAAATGTGTGAGGGACATAGAAAACCAATAACTTTGTGAAAATTTGACTGTTGTAATTGAGTGTTCAAACATGTAAAAGGCTCTTTCCTAATTATTTTGCTTTTTAAATTATTTAAATATCTTAATTAGAACCAGATTAATTGACATTAAAGTACAGAAATGGTGCTGACGGAGAGAGTAAAAAATTAAAAAAAATCAAGGTTGAAGTTTTAGCTTTTATTTTGAAAAGTGAAGAGAGATTCTGCGTTTGATGCGGTTCTAGTTGGACTGAGTTGCCGACTGAATATGCCTTACTTTCAATTTCAATCAAAGAAGTGAATAATGCAGGGGGAGATCTGATGTCTCATTTTTAGGAGTTTGACTTAAAACATAAGATGGATTAAATTAAGTTAAACCATGACAGAAGTAAATAAAAAAGATGGGTGGAGGAGTTAGGAATAAGTTCTTTCTCACAGAATGATGAAAAGCTGTGAAGGACACTAGATAATTGTAGCTGGATCAACATAAACCTACAATTGAGACTTCTGGCATTTGCCTCGCAAAGCTGCGACATACAGAACAGTCCATCGTATTCATGGGTATCAATGAAACACCACCTAAATAAGCTTATCACCAACATGTGATATTTGTTTTGAGTAAAAATAGTCTGCCAAAGTAGTAAGTAAAGATAAACAAACAAAATACCACATTAAAAAAAACAAAACAAACTATAACTAAGATAGATATGTAGGAAAGGAAAGGTTGTTTGAAAGGATTTGAAATCGAATCTTGAATGGTGAAAGGAACTTAGGAATTTTCACAATTTGACCCTGACAATGACCTTATCGTCTAAAATAGCTTGTAGCTCATTTCAATGCTTTTACCATTGTGACAGGTTTTCTCAGACTCACGCACAAATCTTGCTCTGTTTCGCCCCGCCGCCCCCCCTCCATCCCCCTTTTTTTTTGTTTGGGATTTTTGGTTTTTGTTGTTGTTTTGTTGGTACTATTGTGAACTGAGACATGTATACTTATTAAAAGAAAAATCAGCGTTGGCTTTTTCCTTTCAAAAACATTTATTCTACATGCACTACATTTCCATGACTTGAAAATGTCTCAGAGTGTTTTGGAGAGAGCAAGGGGTATTGATTTATGAATTCATTCATGCTTCATCTGAAAGTTCTAAAGCCCTTGCCTAAAGAGGGAATTTTTTTTTTTTTTTTTTTGTGTGTGTGTGTATTATATAAATTATCACTGTTTATTAAGTTACTTGGATGGTATCTTTTGTTCTGGGGAATCAATATGAATGAGGGAAATAAATCTTTTCATTTTGAACACAGATTTCTTTTACATGTGAACCAGTTCGTTTGTAGTGTCAGAAAATTGCTATTGGATTTCAGCATAAGACCGTGATCAAATTAAGAAAACTATTTTTGAGGCTGAAAATTTCAGGAATTTATTGGGTGGCAGTTGCTTTACTTGGACTTGAACTTTTTCAGCGCCCAATGATGCCACCACCAAACTTCCCACCTCCAAATTTCTCTGTCCCTCCTCCTGGATTTGCCAATGGGTTACCACCTGCTGCAATGGGTATGGGAAGTATGCCACCCCCAGGCACACAGCAACTACCTCCACTAGATCCAAATACTCAGGATATTTGGATTGAAACTAAGTCCCCAGAAGGAAAGGTAACTTTGATAATTTTGAATGATGATGGTTTTTGAAAAAAATTTAATTCCGTTGAAGGGAAGTGATAGGTATATGATAGTGAAAATGGATTTATTTAAAATAGGAAGTTCTTGTTAAAAAAGCTACTTACTGACAGTGCCTTTTCAGACAGAAAAGCATGAAGGATGTAATCATCGTACATCTTTTTTTTTTTTAAATTGAATCTAGTCCCCTCTCTGTGAGTAACTTAGGAGTAACTGTCTGCATCATAATCCCCCCCCCCCCCCACAAGAAAAAAAAACCAAAACAAAACAGCTGCTTTAAAGGGAACAGATCAAATCTTCCATGCGGTCTGCAGGCCAAGGCTAAAAGATAAACTAATAAAGGAAAGGAGTTTTAAATAACTTACTTATAAGATTAGTTTTCCCCAAACATCAGGATCTCAATTAATCTAAAACAGATATTTGTGATTTTACGAAGAAAGTTAAATTAAAAAATTAATTTCAGCATTGGCAACCCTGCTACTGTTATGAAAATTGTTTGGCTCGGACATCAGTTAAATAGTTCTCATCAGCTTCCTCATTTTAATTTTGGAGTAACATCAGGATAAAATAATAGATTGTATATGCTAATTTTTCATTTATCTGTCATGACAGGCTTACTACTACAGTGCAAGAACCCGAGAAACTGCATGGAGTACACCAGACAATGCTCGCATTGTTTCGCAAGCTGAATGGGAAGCTTTTCAAACAAGCCAATCTCAAGGTCAAGTTGGGCCTATGGCAGTTGCTAATAATCCAATGGGAGGGACTTCCACTGCAGCACAAGCTGCTGTTGCTCAAGGTTTGTTTTTGTTGATGTTAAAGTCTATACCTCACCGTGCCTTTTGCATGTTTTCAAAGCAAAACACAGTGGCGTATCTCGAGTCGTTAAAATGCATGATAGGGTAGACTATGTAGCTTTTGGGAGTTAAAAACACATCTCTGTGTGCCAGAACCTGGGCTGTATATATACAGGGACACAAAGCTTTATATTATCATCTTTGTCTTCTTTGAAGGGCAAGCAGCAGGGCAAGCTGGACCAACAGTTGTGCCAGATCAAGCCCCTCAACAAACACCACCAGGTTGGTTTTGTCATCCATCTTTATTAAAAAATAGAGGTCAAAGTCTGTGTGGTGTAGGAGTCGTGAGTGATTGTCCATTGGCCTTTAGTGATTCTCTGAAGATAGTCAATAACAATTGTTCAATTCTTTTGGCTTCTCTCAATCTATTGGACCCTGACCTGAAACTCCTCTTCCCTCTTTCTGACAAACAAGGAGGTGGCTCCGCTTTTTCACTTTTGTTAGTACTATGTCAAAATTGATATTACTGATGTTTGAGTTCTTGTATATTAGTCCATATTTTGAGAGATTGGACTTAAATCCAATATACAACACTTAAAATTACCCCCAATATGGAGGTGTGTTACACAAGCACATTCCGCCTCTCCAACAACACAATGCACTGCCTCTCAAGTCATGTACCAATGATATGCCTACCAGACCACCTTGTGTCTACCTCGGCACCACACATGTCCTTTAACTTTTATATTATTATGAGTGTAAAATTAGCCATAGAGTAGGTTACTACCATTATGACTACTCACATCCTCTCTGATGTATTGGCTTAGTGAGACGATTGATGTGCCTTTTCTCATTGTGCTGCTGGTTTAGTCATAGCGTTCACCCCTTTGTTAAAACTGAAAAAAACAAAAAAAGCCCCACTGTTACCGAAATTTTACTTGGTGCGGGAAGTAACAATCTATGTTTAAAACAAAATATGCGTAGATGAAAATTGCCTAAAAAAACAAAAACACATAAAAAAACAACAAAAACAGCCCAAAAAACAAACCCCACCCTTAAAGCAACAAGGGCCATAATGTACTGTGATTCTGTCACATATTTTTCATTCAAAGGTTAAATCCTTAGCTTAAATGGGTTAAATCCTCAAGTAGCAAATAGCAAACATCCCTTGTTTGAAGCTGACTTGCCAGTTTCTTTTACAGGAAAAAAAACAACAAAGAAACTGAATGAGAACCTGCTGTATTAATGGATTTTGTACTTTTGTACAAAATTTATGGTATGAGAAATCGTAGCTCACAATGAACCCAATAGATTTATATGTAATGAAAGTCTGTTGTATTTACTTAACTTGTTTATATTTTTTATCCCACAGCTGCTGCTGCTCCTCAGGCATTCAACCCTAGTTTGCTGCCACCAGGATTCACCAATCCATTCATGCAGCAACAGCCTCCCCCTGCTGCTGCTACTGCAGCGGCTCCTGCAACCTCTGCTGCAGCTGCAAGCAGTGAAAGCCCCGCGATGGCTGCTGAAGCAACTGTTCAAAAACTGCCATCCTCACAGGTGGGATAACCAAGAGTGGTTTGTTGAGTAAGAGAGTAAGAGTTCTTATTAGGAGACAGATGAATGATAATGTTAATCTTCAAAAAGCTGATTTGGTATCCTTGTTTGTTGATTTGGTTTTGAGGTTTGATAAATATGTTTTAAAATTATGAGTTTTGTGATTGCTCTACCGAATTTGCAGACTTAGCAATGCCAGCATGTTTGAAATTTTTTTAAAGAAGAAGAGGGGGGGGGGGGGGGTATAATTTCCATTACTCTTTTTGCAATAGATATTTGTGTCAAACTAGTTTGACAGGACAAGACAAATAGACTTACCCTTTTGTTGATATTGACACAAGGGTATCAGTGATTTGTTCCTTTCAGTCTGATATCTAGTACAGAACATTGAACACATGATTTGTTGTGGGAAAAGAGTCTGCACATAACATTTCTAGTCATTGCTTCATAAAGTATAATTTAGGATTATTGTGATGATGTTTTTATTTTACTTGTGAAAAATGTCAGGCATATTTTATTTCGCCTTTGTGTGCCAAAGCCATTCAAGTCAACAATAACTTGATTTAGTTCAACATCCTTATGATCAATGAACAATATTTTTACTGTGGACCTGGTGCATGAATTTCTCATGTTAATACAATAATTACAAAAAATATCAAAGGTTATAATATAATAGAATCATTTTTCTGAGCAATAATGAAGATTTATGAAGATGAATTTTTAAGTGGAATGGGTACATATATGTGAAAGACAAGTTGTATATTTTACCAGGAAAAAAAAAATCTCAAGAGTATGCATGTCGATATTACGAGTCCCCGGGATGTAAATTTTCTGACTTTAGTTCCCCCAGGTTGGGCACTATTTAAATATCTTGCCTACTGTGTAATTGAGGTCAGTACTGTACACTCTCTCACTCTCTTGTCTCTCTCATCTCATCTCTCACCCCGCAACACTGCCATCACGTCACGCAATGTAGTGTCACCTCGCCAAGCTGCGAAGTGAAGCGAGATGGCCGCTCGTAGCGTCTGTCAAGTGTTATATAATTATTGATTTGCACTGCAATTAAAATTCTGAAATTTTCAGAGCTGTGTGCACAGTCTGAACTTAAGCTCTAAATTCTTACTTTCTGATGTTTCTGAAAACAGCAGGAGACATGGAGACAGAAAAAAAAAAAATTCTACAATACAACGTTTGCTGAAAATAACTCAACTGAAGTGACCATTTTTAATAGTAAACAAGCTAGTCAAATTGAAACAAGTCTTGAACCTATGTGGGGGTTCTCTATCTTACAGAACAATATAAGACGATCATACTTTTTAAAACTTGTCTTTCTTCTCTTGTGGGAAATAAAAAAAAAAAATGAAAGCCATCAGTCATTTCATGAAGGCTGATGATCTGGAAAAATATTTTTAAAAAGCTGGGAAAGCATCTTGTTTTCAAACTACCACAGACAGATCATGACTGTAGGGGAATGGAAGGACTTTGTGTGCCTACTGGCACTAAATACAAACTTGAAATAGTAAGTCTACCGTTTTTAATTACTAACGTGTGAATGCTTCTAAAGTGTTCTTCTTTGATGGAGTTATGTTGATTTGTGTGTGTGTATATTTGTTCTGGTATTGGGGGGGGGGGGGGGACTTTTCTAATGGTAACTTTCAGACTTTTTTCTCGTGGTCCTCAGAAAAGTCAAAGGTTTTTGTGATTAAATTAAACATTGTTTGTGCAATGGAATGCTGTGAAATTAAATAAGACATTTAAAAACTGATTGTAAGCACTTAGGTTGTTCAATGTAGGTATTTCTTTGTGCGAAAGGACATAACCACTAATGTTAAATCTGCAGTATGAATGTGCTATTGAAGAGGTAACAACCAAGAACTTGATCATACCAAGCTGGAGACAACAAAAAAATTGCTTTGCCTTAACAGCACTATAGTTTTATTTGTGCACATAACAAAATAAGTGAAATGAGTTCATTTAACAAAGATTTTCTTTTATTTTTTTTATTTTTCCTCAAGCCAACTGAACTGCCAGTTTGAATTTTACTTCTGATCAACTTCATTGAACCACCATTTAACACTGCATCTCTTTTTATCTCTCAAATAAAATCCTGAGGGACATTTTTATTGAAAAGAAATCACAATTTATCTTTTAAATGCTTCGTTAAGTTTTGCAAGTGGAAAGGAGTTCAGGTTGCTGTTTTATATATCTTTAAAAAAAAAACAACCCAGGTAAACAGTTATTTCAATCATTGTCATTTACTGTATTTTGCTGCTTTACCACTGATGGATGAAATTGTCCATTGTTTTAAATGCTCATCTCAAAGTAGTGTTCTTGCTTGTTTCCTGTTAATCATTACAAATTTTCTTCCCTCGGTTTTTTATGCCCACCATTATGTCTGACTCTTACAACAATAAGCTTTTTCCTATAAATTTTTATTAATCAAAGTTTAATCTTTTAAATTGGTAAAAAGTTTCATCTGTTCTGAAGAAATTAAATGGTGAATTCCACAGAACAGATTATGCTATCAATATTTTGGTCCGAAAATGTTCAAAATTCAAATGGATTGAAATTGATTGAATGGAGTATCATTTTAAATGATAATGAAAGCCCTTCAACGACACCATTTTGGCTCTGGGGTTAAAAATTTTACAGACTCCAACACCGGCTCCGGGTTTACAATAAGTATTACTCTAGGACAATTGACAATTGTGTATTGCTATATTTCTTCAGGGATGGAATTTGTTTTGTTTTTTTGTTTTTCTGGAACATTTGGGTTTTTTTCCAGCCCAGAAATTTTGAGAGAAAAATTGGGCCACACGGATTTCTATCTCTTCAAATCTTGGTCTAGCTTTCCGTGGCTTTATTATTAATGTAGGCTACATCTGGGTCAGCAGGAGGAGGTTATCTTGAATGTGCTTGGTCAACTAATTATCTTTCGATACTGGGTATAAAAGCAGTTCCAAGTCCATGATCGTGATTGTCAATAAATGCTTGAGTCCAGATCAGTTTGACTTAAAATGTTATTGAATGGATTCAATTTCCGAGTCAATGAGGTATCTTACTCTATCTCGGCTTGTTTACATCAGTTGATTAGGGAAGAAAAATAAATGAAACTGAACCCAGTAAAATTTTAAGACTCCCTCTACAGATTATTGCATTGGTTTATATGATTAGATGAATGTGGTGTCTAATGGGTAACACTAAAACACTTAGGAATGATAGAAAACATGAGAAAATGAACAAAACTAAAAATTCTTGCTTCTAACATTCAAATGGTATGTTTTTTTTGTTTTTTTATTTTGCTTAGCTCCCCCCTAAGCCTCCAGAGGTTGCAGAATGGTCTGAACATAAGAATACAGATGGAAAGGCATATTATCACAATTCGCGCACAATGCAGTCTACATGGGATAAGCCCCAGGCTCTTGTAGATTGGGAAGGTAAGGCACTTTTTAGAAACTGGGGTTATTTGAAAAATATGACAAAAAAGAAGAAATTGTTTCATAAATCATACACTACTTCAATAGTTATTTATTGTGAATGTCAGTCTGGTTGATTCATTTTATAAAAGAATTGTATCTGAAATAATGTAAAACACTGCTCTTATGTGTTTTTTCATAAATTCTTATTCCATAAATGTGTTATTAGCATGTGTGTGGCGCTCCAGGAAAACCAGGTCAAAGTGACCAAATAAGACATGTTGAGTTCATTACATTTTCATAATTTACAGGGCTTTCTGAACATTTAGCAGTTAATTGCATAAAGTTATCTTAACTAGAAGCTGAGATATGGTGTTTTAAAGACGGGAGGGTAGGAGAATGTGAAACTGAGAAAACGCCCCTTAAAGTTAAGAGAACTTTT
>JBCIKM010508248.1:0-10011 GCA_039654465.1 Melibe viridis | reverse complement strand
CCCTCTACACCAATCAAAAGAATTTTTTGGCTCGGGCAGGAATCACCCCCCCCCCCCCCCCCGCCCATCCTTTCCCTTTCTACATTCAATGTCGTCGACCAGCGATCAGCTCTAAGATGTCCCCGATAACATTAAAACAAGATATTTATGAGATCTAACAAACAAACAATTAAAACAAACAAACCAACTCTTCCGATGTGATATGCCGACAGATTGTAGCAAGGCCAACGGCAAGTCCTTGTAACTTGTTGTCGGCTTTGCCTTGATTGAACCCGAGAAGACCGGGTAGTTGTCTGGTCTTCTCGATTGAACCCCTCATGCAGTCAATTGCTGAGTAAGACTTTCGTCTTTCCGATTTTTTCCTCAAATTCTGACCTCTCTAGAGTATATACTTATCTTTATTTCACTGGAAAGGCAGGTCACATCCAATTCTTGTCTCAACAGTCACGTTTGTCAATAGCGCTTCCCTATTATTAATTTCAGCGCATATAAAATAATCCGCGTCTTGCACCTACATTTTATGTCCACCTGCGCAATTTAAACGAACATCTCAAAGTTTATCTGGTTTGTTTCCTGTCACTAAGGCACTCCAGAATGTTCTTACTCATTGCGGTGTGACTTGTCTAACACCATTTCACTGATTCAATCGTTTAGTTTCGGGGTGTTTCACCTCCGACAGTCGTCACGGTTAGCCACGCCCCCTCTCTTGGATGCGCGAAGGAAGTGTCTGACTACAAAACAAACTTCGCACTAACAAATCAACCGAACAACACTTTTTTTTCAATGTTTGAGAACTCACATTGAATAAATGTTAAAGGATATATTTTTTTCTGAGGTCTTGCAATCAGAAACTAGGGTCTAGTGAGAAATTATAGATTCTCAAAATGTTTTCCACTAAACCTTGAGAGTCCTTTTTGCGATGTTCATTCAAACCAAAGCCCATCGCAAAGAAATTGATGAGTCAGAAACGAGACAAAAAAACAAAACAACAAAAAACAACAAGAAGAAAACCTCTCAATGTTTTATGTAATGCTACTTCACAAACACCCCCTCCTCAACAACCTTAAAAAACGACAAGGGTCAACTGCACTCAACTTTTCTGACTGATGTGTTTAGGGACGAAGGACGAAGCGAAAAGCAACAGCGAGAAACATCGTCAACCAATGAAAGCTGTCGTGAACTGTTTCCGTGTAAGACGTCAACATGGCAGAAAACAGTAAAACAAACACGGGAATCTTTGCTAAAGCACAAAAGAGAATTGCTAGGACAAAAACTAAAGTAAGTGCATGCTGTACTGAGAGGGATAGGAGAAAAATATGTTGGCAGGGGTTTTTGACTCATTGTTTCTTTACCTAATCGGCTGCTTTTGTAGAAGAGGAAGAAGGGACCTGCTCAGCGCTTGGCTGTTTTGATTCTGATGATTGACTTGAGATGAGCGATGAATCGGCATCAGTAATCAATATTTAAGATGCTAGAAATGTGAATTCCTTTTGTTGCTGTTGTGTGAAGATATTTCTAGACGATCTTAGTGACAAAAATACAGGCAGGTTGAAGCTTGAACGTGTGGAAATTCGTTGTCTTTTCTTGTGAGTGTTGATTCTTGACAGAAGGTTGCTATTTTCTAGTGTTTCTACTTTCTGTGGATCCAGTTTAACTCATCAAAACTTCTATGAATATTATGAGAGACTGTGCACTCATATGCCTTTTAAAACTAAGAAGACTAACAAGAAGTCTAATGCACAACAAAAGCTACCAGTTACAGTAAGAAGCGACTACCAATAAATCATCGAAGTGGTCATTTGTACAAAATTGTATGAATAACTGGCACTGGTTATTCATCTGTAACCAGAGCGTTAGTGTGTTTGCATTGCAAGCATAGTGATAGGATATTGATCCCATGCAGGCTCCATTTTTCTTTCTTTCTTTTCACATCCGATTTTCAAATGCGTCCTGTAAACATGTTTTTGTGATAGAAAAGCTTCGCATTCCTAATAGTGTTTGTAGAACAAGGCCATAGTGACAGATAAACCATAGGCCACTTCTGTAAGTTCTGTGATTGTTCAGGCAGTTATTTGCTTAGGTAGTACCCACTCTACGGCTTTGCGACTAAAGCGGCTTTATCTTTTCTCTCTCTTCAACTCTTTCATTCATGATTTTGCTCCCACCATCCAATTCCCATTACAAGAAAATCCATCGGACGTCAGATCCCCGTTTAAGAGTTAAGAGATTGTGTCTGCTCCATCAATTGAAGCCTTCAAATGCTCGGTGACAAAACGACATAATTAAGACTCTTTCTGCTTTTATCCACTTTTCAGCTCCTTTAGATTTTTAAGGCATGTCATGGCGGAATGTATTAACTCATTACCTGCACGTCAGCTGCGAGATGGTCAATGACTTACTTTTTTGGCGTGTGGGCTCACTGTGAGGCGATGTGTAAGTGCACAACTGTTCCCAGGAAGGCGGCCAGGGATCATGTTTACATTTTGCTGTTTATTGGTTGTTTTGAAGTGGAATGGTGCTGTTTTTTAAATTTTTTTTCCCCAAAATCCATAATTTTCTTTGAATGAAGTACCCAAATAACGTTTTCATTGATAGGTCTCGGGGGGGGGGGGGTGGGCATGGAGCAGCTGATGCCAGATCAGAAATGTCAACAAATCGTTGTGCTGAAGTGAAAGGGCCATCCATTCTCAATAAAGATGAAAGGTAGTACTACCTCGGCACTGTGTCTATACTGTTTGCTTTTCTTTTTCAT
Organism: Melibe viridis; assembly: GCA_039654465.1. NCBI lineage: Eukaryota > Metazoa > Mollusca > Gastropoda > Nudibranchia > Dendronotidae > Melibe > Melibe viridis. The sequence goes on along the minus strand of JBCIKM010508248.1, from coordinate 7,259 downwards.
CTATTACCAGTGCCTGCTCCTCTTTTCTTCACTTGAGAACAAAGTAGCTTAGCTGTGCAAACAAGAGTGGTACCAAGCGCCAAACTCTGTCAAGACCATCCTTATATACCCAATCGACAGATTAGCATGGGTATCCCTACTTAAAGGAAAGAGATCGAAAGGAGTCACAAGCTGCTTTTTAAAAAAATCTTTAAAAATATAATTTATGGAAATATCAATGTTCTGTAGAGTAATTTATTACTAGGAAGGCTTTATCATCATGTTCCTTCTTTTTTCCATATGATAACACCATTATGTTTTGCTCAAATCAAATTTTGGCAAAATTGTCCAAAACAAATTCTCTCCTTAACTAATTTTCGACCCTAATTAGCTTTCAGTATAAATCTTATCTATTGTTATTGATTATTTGCCTTGGAAATGCGTGCCTTTGGTATCATATGATTTGTCAGACATTCAAGATTGACACAGGCGTTGTGTCAGGTCGGTTGGTGTTGAATTTTACACTGAAAACAAAGCCCAGCCCCGCCCAGCCCTCAACGCCCCCGAAATCGGTTATGCACTACTCCCCCAGTTGAAGGATGGTTTGAAAATGAGGGCATTGCACGGTATTGCACTACTCCGGTAGTTAATGGATGGCACTTTTTTTACCGCGGAACTGGGGATCTCTCTACTCCAGCATTATAGGGGTTAATACCAGCGCTTCACTTCAGTGTTCAGCGGATGACAGCGGGAGCAGTGTTAATCCAAATCACACCCCCCATTTCGCGCCATCTATAAACTGCAGGAATGGTGCCATGCAGTGTGTTGGGATGGGTTTGTTTACAGGAGAAATTTACAATACGAGAAACCTCAACGTGGCAAGCTTGATTTTAGACCAATGATATTGTACCAAAGAATCCTGTGATTGTTATGGCTTGATCTTGAAAGATCGAAAGGGATCGGATCATAAAAATAGGTAATAAACATGACCTGATTGAAAGATGGCTGATAGAATCTGTCAGCCTTGCTTTGACACACGGGCGCAATCAGCACGCAGCCAAAGTAGGTTGAGTACTGTCTTGTGGCAACTTGCGGAATGAATGCACTTTCCGAGTTAAATTACATGCACGCCCAGCATGGTACAATAATCAGTTTGTTGATGATGGCAGGCCAAGCATTGTTGTTGACTCATCAAAAATCCACATGATTAGCTGTCAATAATCTAGTTTTTAAAAACAGTTTGTATAGGAGTCTGAATAAACATTTTTTTTAAATTCTGACTCAGACACACCTGGCATTACCTCCAACATTCTCCCACTCTCACTCTCCCTCATTATTTTGCTACTTGTATCCATTCACAATTCACTTGTGTTACCTGTTTGTCTTGGCTGTATTCTGTTTATCTTATCCCCCTCCCCTTGCTTTTTTTTTTTAAATTTTGCTAATGGCTTAACATTTACATGCCACATCTTTAAGTACTTGTTTTTTATTTCTCCTCACTTCTCTCCTCCCTCTACAACACACAGATCTGTAGTTTCATATCTTTTGGCCTCTTGACGGTCCATACCCATTTGCTCTCTCATACTCTCTTGTTACCAACTTCTTTTGCAGGTCACAAGGATAGGTTGCTAAATTTTTATTCAGACTTGAGTCCAATTTAAAAAAAAACATAGCCTTTTGAAAAGGGGTAAAGCACTGATGCATGCGTAGAGTTTGCTGGGTGTCTCTGTATAGGTTGTTTTTTCGTTCCTTTTGTTTAGCTGATTCACCATCTTACTTTCATAAAAGCACAAGAAGAAATAGATATCACCTGGCCACCGCTCTTGCAGCACAAGCTTGATCACTGAGCTGTCTGCCACTGCTGCTGACTGAATTACTGTTATAATTTCATTATATAGTACGATTCAATATAGCTTAGGAGAAATTGATAAAGGCAGATTCTCACATTTCTCATTATCAGGTCTGAGTTAATTATGGGAGATTTTCACATCTCTCATTATTAGTATCAGGCCTGAAAGTTTGCAGGCATTTCCAGCGATTTTCAAACTCTTATAAACAGTTTTAATGAAATGTTCCATTGGATCGATGGTTTTGTTGTTATTTTCACAGTGATTTTGGATAAATTTTTCACCAGTCACTTTCAGGACTGCATTACCCTTTAGGTCTGATTGATTCTTTTGTTTTTGTTTTTGAAATAATAATGATATTAATGCACATTCTTAACGCTAAAAAACTATCCCCACCTTGGCAGCAGGCTCTAGGCGCTAAATTAAGATTAATTTTTAAAAAAATAATTGGAGTACCATAATCACATTTAATTTACACCTCAACTCACACGGACGCAAAGAACACACACACACACACATGAACGCACTATGCCAGCGTGAAGAAACTAAACAATCAATAATCAACCTCGTCAAGCCATTGACTAAAAAGAAAGGTCTTTTTTTTTTTTAAGATTCCAGTGTCTTCAGTTGACAAAGTCCATAGTCGCAGCCTTTGACAGACAGGCAGCCAGTTAAGCTGAACGAATAATGGTGTAACATCAGTATGTTTTCTGGTACCAAAAATCAGTTGAGCAGCGTTGTTCTGTACAGATTGGAGACGTTTAGTTTAAGTTTCTTCTTTGAAAGGCCAAAAAAGAGGGAGTTACAATAATTGAGCTTGGAGAAGATGAGAGACACTGAGACGTTTACAAGCATCAGGGGTGATGTAAGGTCGGTTGCTGTTGATTTGTTTCAAATCGCAGATAAGAAGTCGACAAATGTATGAAATGTGATCATCCATAGATAAACGCGAGTCCAGAACAACTCGCAAGCTCTTGACTTTAGAGGATTTATACGGCTGTGTCTTCAGGCTGCGTCGGCTGCCAACAATCAGGACTTCGGTCTTATCGGTATAAAGTTGTATAGGATGTTCTATTGTATTTCTTATTTCCTCTTGTCTAATTTTTGTTTTACTATTTTTTTTTTGACTCTTTAGGTGCTACAGAATTTGGGTAAAGCAGAAAAGACCAAGGATGAGACCTTCAACACTCATGTCAGCCAAATTGAAGAGTTGCAGGTGGGTCACATTTTGCTTTTTGCCCTCTTCTCCATCATGGGTTGTCCGTTTGGTGCTTGCTTACCTTACAGGGACATTCATTCAGACCTCTCACAATGAACATTGACTATTTTCAATTTCAAGTAAAAATTAACAATCATTATTTTTTCTGAATAGGTCATGAATGCTTTGTTTTAAAAATTTGTTTTTGTGGCTTTAACAATTTTGTCATGGTTAAATTCCAAATATGAGCAGCGTTTCATAGTAACTATATAGCATGTTTGCTAATAAACACCTGGTTGAACTTTTGATTGTTTTGTAGTAGATAAACCTTCTATTTAGCCTAAACAATATGAGTTAAAACATATTTAAAACAGACATGTTTGTCTCATAACAAAATTTGTAAATGATTCAGAGAAACAAAACAGATTTTAATAATAAAAAAAAATAGATGTAGCCTGGAAAATGAATAAAAGTATCATCATGGTTTTCTTTTCACCAATAATTTGATCAGTTTTTTCTCCTTTCCCTATATGCACAAGTTTGCAGGGGTTTTATTTTTTTCTAAAAATAAGAAAATTATCTTTTATTAGAGGGATATTGAAAATGAATCACCTGGTTATTAAGCCATCTTTACCAAAAAGTTGTGAAATGCCAGTTTAGATATACTAAAAAAAACCAAAAACCCATTGTCCCCAAAAATACATTTCTTTTAAATTGTATCTTTTGATACAAAATGCATGCAAATCTCAATGACTGAAAGTCTGGTTTTGCTTGGTTTATCCTACCAAATCCTGACCCTGCCTTCACTCTAGGACTATAAATGCAAAATATACTAAGGATGCTGGAAGCGGAGTCATTGTCAGAGGATAAACACAGTGGTCGAAGTATGTAAAAGCGTTAATATTATGGAGCAAATAACTGGTTCACCGGACATTAACATTTTGGGTAAACTTTTTCAAACGGACAACAAATAGAGCATTGACCAATGAGTTGTGGTTATGATAATACCTTGTTGTATATGAACATTTTGCAATTTCTCAGTTTCTCATCATTGTTCATTTGTATTAATTGTTGTATTTGTTGTCTTCTAAATAAAGGGTTTACCCAAACCGTCCAGTACACCTTTCTTAATAATATTGAAGTGTGTACATATCTCTACCACTGTATTCTCCTCTCCTCAAGGGGAATCAAAGAAAAAGGTGTGGATAAGTGCTGAGAGGAGACAAAGCAATAATAATATAACAAAAAAAAACCCAAACAACCAAGGGTCAAAAAACAGGATTTTTCATTTCTTTCTCTGGCTTTGTGGTGTCATCACGGCACTCGTCTTCATAATTTTATTTGGTTACCATCCACTTCAGGTGCCAGCTCTTACTTTATTCCTCTCCTCATGGGCCTCCTTTATTTTTTAAGGGGGATAATGTCGTCTCTATTTGAAAGAATTGTGACAAGCCTAAAAAGCTGTGAGCCTACATATGTTAGATATTCATTGCCTACTTAACTTGACACTTTACTTCCACCTTTTTGTTTTTTTTAAAAACAATATGATACGATGGGAAGAAGTGCCTTTCATCAAGACCTCAAGGTGCTTTGCAATCTTTACAAACAGTTGATAAAAATCCCTCATATCACCCACCTGTTCACTCACCCAAATTAAACCCCAACTTATTTGAATCTCTAAAATAACATTATGGAGATATTCTATAGTCAAAATGTTTTGAGAAAAGATGTGTCTTCAGAAGTCGTTTAAAAAGTTCCAAGGTCATTTGCAATGTCATCAATTATTTCCTGTGCCAGGTGTCTTTTGGTTTTTCTGTGCTATGTTCTTAAGTTTGTACTGTGTGCCACCAAACAGGAAGGAGAATCATAACATTGGGTTGTTTGTGTTTGAGTGTCTGAAGTGAATTGTGCGCTGGTTTTTTTCAGCGAAAGTCCTGGCCAATGAGGCTTTTTTATTACTGAGCTCAAAAGTGGCAGACACCTCAACTCAGTGGATATAGGCTCGCAATCTTGGTAGTGGCATGGTGATGGGTGCCGTAGTAGTCCCTGGGTTCAAATCCCTTTTCAGACTGCTTCCAACTTTCCTTCTTTTTTTTTCTTTTCTTTTCATTGCTTTGAATCATCTCGGTACTCTACCTACATCAGTTTCTCTGATTGCCATTCCCTACAAGTACAGAATGTAGTACAATCACAACACGCGGTGCCTAAAGTATAGTGATATGTATACTGTGAAAAAGGGCTATATGCTTTACTGGGGTCTCTGTAAATGTGGGATATTGTGGAGCGTGTACATCAGGTTGTTTTTTTCTCTCTTGCTCTTATCCCATTACTGTTATCTTATGGCTCTGAGGTGATTATGGATAATTAGTGGAAAATTTATCTCTTGATCCACATACTCCGGTGGTAATTTCCGGATAGACCTATGCCTTCCGTAGCCAGTTAACACACTGACAATTTGAAGCTTTTGATCATTGTTGGTGGTTTGGGTTTTTTTGTTGTTGTTTTTTGTTTGTTTTTTGGTTTTTTTTGTTTTTCTGCAGACCTGCGATTAATAATGACTGTTAACTTTCCCTAATTCAACTAAAAAAATTCGTTAATAGCAGTCTCTGTCAAGAAATAAGCTAAAGAAACTAATTGTAAAAGTCTCAGTATGCTGAACCAATCCGGTGACCAGATGATCATAGGGGAGAATTGTATCTTATTATACCCAGTGAAGCTGTCTCTTATTTTCCCTCTGTTTTCCTCACACAGTTATTTATTTAATTTTTAGCCTATACCCAACAAACAGTATGGCATTTCTCTTTGAGCTATATCTTATTTCTATTTTCCCTATAATTTTATTAACCTTTGTATCTTGAAAGATATATTTAGATTTGTATGACAGTTATATCTCTGAGAGCCAGATAATCCAAGATAATCTCATGATGAATAAACCATCCTGGCAATGCAGAACCCCAGCATTGATTATGTCCCTCTGATAATTTTCATTTTGAGCAAGGCACGGCACGTACCCTTCATGCACACATGTACATGATAACCCCTAAGACTGGTTTTGTTAGTTTAAAATGGAAGCACCCTGTAAAATGACTCGGCTCTGCTCTATCTGTACTCAGGTCATTTTGTATGTAACAGTAACAGTGACAGTGGCAGGAAAACCTTCCACCCTTGTCTTTAGCCTTCTGCTAATGTAAAAGATGTAACACAGCTTTTTTTAAAGGGACTGCATTTTTTCTGGGGGAGACACCTGTTTGTTTGTTTGTTTGTTTGTTTGTTCCTCTCTTTCTTTCTTTCTTTCTTTCTTTCTTTCTTTCTTTCTTTTCTTTCTTTTTTTCTTTAGTTTTTCTGCCTTTCTTTAGTTTTTGTGTCTTTCTATTTATTTATTTATTGATTTATTTATTTATTTCAATACTTACAGAGGAATAGTCACCCTCAAGGTATCAAATTCTTTTTTGAAAATTTTATTCAGTCTTGCAAAATGATAAACTTAAATGCACAGACAAAGAAAAATATTTCAGAATTTAGAAAAGCACAATGGAAAACAACAATAACAATAACAACAACAACCAACAATACAAACATATTCTTTCTCATGGTCCCATTGCATCCCGATGACCTTTGTTGGAGACAGCCCATGGCAATTACAATTACTGTTGTCACATGGAACAATCGCTCTCTCCTCTAGGGTCGCCGTGTTACGATGATTGCTACATTCTCCCTTCATTAGGTCTATAGGGATGACGTGGATAGAATCCATGGCCCACCCTTTGTGAATGGAATAAGAATAAGTGAACACAATCACTCCCTTTCCATCAGCTGCTGTGGAAGGGCAGATCAGTGCCACATCGCCCTGCAGTGTGCAGTGTGCAGCACATGAATTTTGTGTACATTTTGCAATGTTTTTTTTTCCAGGGTTTATGTTGGGAAACTTAACACGTTGAGATGTAATTTTTACAATTGGGGTTTTATAATATACTTTTTCACCATCATGAATATTATATTATATTATATTATATTATATTATATTATATTATATTATATTATATTACATTACATTACATTATATTGTATTGTATTGTATTGTATTGTATTGTATTGTATTATATTATATCATATATTATATTATATTATATTAATGTTCAGATTGAGTTGTTGGGTGGCAGAACTTGTGTGTGTGTGTGTGTGTGTGTGTGTGTGTGTGTGTGTGTGTGTGTGTGTGTGTGTGTGTGTGTGTGTGT
>JBCIKM010508237.1:0-10011 GCA_039654465.1 Melibe viridis | reverse complement strand
TATTTTTTAGTGTAAATCATCTCTCTGCCGTTTGTGGTTTGATCTGTTCCCTCTTTTAACTAATTCTGTCATCTTACCTTCCTCTGGGCTCCTCTATGACCCTTGTGTGTCGTGGGGCCCTAAAACCTTCAATAAACAAACAAACAAACAAGTAATGACATTAGAGGAAGAGTATTCAGAGGATTTTTTCGTGCATCACCTTTACCCTCTGCTCAAGAGGATCAACTTTCATTGTCATCTTTCTACAGAAAAAAAAGAAAAGAGAAAGAAAATCCTGTGCTAAACATGGTCAGAATCTGCAGGTGTGCAATCTCATCCCATCCCATACAAGAACAAACAGAGCACATTCGTTGAGGGGTGGAGAGAGAGAGAGAGAGAGAGAGAGAGGAAGGGGGGGGGGGGGAAGGGGCAGCCTCAATGCGATTCACAGACCCCCTTGATCTTTGGCAAACGACAAACAAAATGAAACATAATATAACGATTTAAGCTGCCTACTCGGTGTGTTACAATATATCGGACAGAGAGACAATGTTGTATACAGCCAAGGGGACTTCCGAGCTTTACATCTATCTCCGATAGAATGAGGTAAATGTGGTAAAATACCTTACCCAAGTGTACAAGTACAACGCCAATGGCTTGTGGTTTGTTGGTTATTGTTTCCGTTCGTTTCTTTCTCGTGCCTTTTGGGCCATCATGCGTTTCTACAGCACAGACAGTAATAAGCTTGAGTTGGGTGGGTGTCCCTGATGAGCACTTCTACCTCATGTTTCTTTACTTTTACACTAAAACTATCATCTTACGCCCCCCCCCCCCCCCCACTAAGTTAAAGTTTCCATCTCTCTGCAAGAACGAAACTCCCATAGTTTTGTTCAAGAATCAACCGATGAAGACACTTACCCCGCCACTGTCCTTGGTGGGTCTACTTCTGTCTCTTGTCTTTTAGCTGGAGCTATCATATCTTTTTCCAGCACTCTCTTGAGTTCCCTCTTTCACAAACACACATACATTGCTATTTTGTGTTCTGTTAGATGGTCTTGGCTCTGCCTGTTGTGCCTTTGTGTATGTGTCTTTTGTTTGTGGGAGATGATTTTTTCCCATGTAAATCATCTCTATGTCACTTATCTGTGAGAGATGATACCCCCCTCCCCTGTAAATCATCTCTCTGTTAAAAAAAAAAAAATGAGACTCTGGTAGGATCAAGATTTATCTGCTCTTTTAACTAATCTATCATCTTACTTTCCTCTTAGACGCCTCTATAACTCTCGTGTGTCGTAGTGCCCTAAAACCACCAATAAACAAACAAACAAAGTCTCGATCAACGAGAAAAGATAATCATGTATGTAGGCAAATGTCTACTGCATCGTGAAATGTTCTGTTTTCATGGAGGCTGCATTTTGGTGGCTTGTTGATCGAACCCACAAGTTGAGAGGTTTTGTTTCCGATACTGACTTTGCAGAGTATTGCTTCGCAGTTTCCTTGGTCTGGTCTCTATTATCTGAGGTGTGGTGTGATTTAGCGTTATGGTTTCTGTAACAGAGGTCAACAACACATCTCCCCTCAATGCTTTTCGATCTGTCCTGTATACTATGCAATATTATATTACATTTATATAGCACCAAGTCCACATAGAGCACTCTAAAACGCTTACAATGGTGTGATCACCAATCGGCTATGGTTGGTGATTATTGCATTGTCAGAACACCATGCAAAGCTGCTAGTTGCAATGCCTGCGTTAAGCACAGATGAACCGTTCTATAGGGATTGATTTTAGGAGATTTGCCCGGACAGCGGCCTTGCGGCGTTGCCGTTTCCAACTGTCACGGGTTTTTTTTAACGTGCGCAACATGCACACGAGACCTCAAAGTTTATTGTCCGTCTCCGTTAGGACCAGGTGCTCGATCCTACCTACTTAGGACTAAGGAGTGGCTTTCGATCAGAAACACGGTCCGTAATGTTTGCTGTTCATGGGACTCAATCCAGCGGCTTTTCAATCTGAGAGTCTGAGAGGTCTCTGTACCTCTTTGACACCAGGGAGTGACAACTGACTAGAAATTTCCCGGAAAAATGTTCGCCGTTCATGGGTCTCCAACCTGGCCACTTGCTCCCCTATAATATGAAGACCGACATGAAAACCAGTGCGTAGCAATCCAGCACTTGACCAAAAACAAAAACAAAACATCAACATCATAAAACAAAACAAAGCAAAAAAACAAAAACAAAAACAAAAACCAACCAAACAAAAACAAAACAAAAACAAAACCCAAACAAACACCCCCTCACAAACAGAAAGAAAGAAAGAAAGAAAGACAAACAAACAAAAACAGCAGCAGCAGCAACAACAAAACAAAACAAAACAAAACAAAAAACAGAAAAAAATCACAAAGTCACAACCAAACAAAATGGAGGAATGATAAATCTACGGAATAATCAATAATAATGAAAAAGGCTGCTGGAAGCTGACTCCTCGTCGGTTGAAGAATCAAAGGTAGAAGTGGATAATCTCTAAGTAGGGTTGGTACAAAGGGAGAGGGCAAATGATGTACCTATACAAATGCTGCAGGAGGAACGAAAAACATACGTGTGTGACGTCACGTAGGTGTTGTCCATTCCAACGACTAAAACAAAATAAAACAACACAACAAGAAGAACAAAACAGCAGCGTTTTTTTTCTAAATAACTTTGTTTTGTTACTGAACAGATTGTTTTTCAAATTTTGCATTGTCCGTGGTGGAAATTTGTCTTTACTGAGTATAACGTTTCAATCAGGTTTGTTGTGTCTAAACAGGTGCTTTACAAATCAATTAAAAACAAACAAACAAAAAACAAAACAAAAACAAACAAGCAAACAAATAAACAAACAAACAGACATTTTTCTCAACTTTCATCAAGCGTCCTTTTAAAATAATAGTAGTGGAAGAACTAAGCAAACATCACAATTTTGTGCGATCAGAAGCAATAATTCTGCACAGTTTATTCCACAGATTATGTCCCTTTTCTCTGGTTTCTACTGACGAAAAACTATTTGGACGTCATACATACTACGACAAGGCGTAAAATGCAAAGACAAAGAAGAAACCAGGTCAAAAACAGAACGGATATTTATCAAATTTGGATTTTAGTTAAGACAAAATGACTTAGAGCCGCATGCAAACTTTCAAAATAAAGCATTTAGAGACATAAAAGTTATTTAGAAGAAAACAAACAAACAAACAAAAACACACAAAAACCGCCATACATTGAAGTTAGGACTACTATTCATACCCGTCTTCATTCATCTGTCAGAGTTGTGCTCATCTGCTCTCACTCCCGATTACATGCAGTGTAGAGATAGAAGTACACGCTCTCCCGTCCCTTCTGTCCCTTAATATATGTAATTTTTTTTTAATTTCAACACTCCAAAGTGTCTATCAAGCGTAAAAGCCCACGTGCTACAAGTTCGAAAAGGACACAATTGTGTGTATGTTTTTGAAAGTACCCACTGTAAGTTTTTCTCTTGTGTTTTTGTTGTTGTTGTTGTTTTAATCCGCTTGATTGTCCGTGATTTTCAGGCGCATTTCTTACAGAAACGAAAAAGCAGACAGTTGGTTAGTGTCCCTGGTGAGCACTTCTGTTTTTTATCTTTTACAATGAAGCTATCGTCTTACTTTTCCCCCTTTTCTGTGATGACCTGTTTCTGTTGTCTTGTTGCAACTCATTGGTCATCCCTCATGGCTTTTGGTGCATAACTACAGGGCCACAAGTTAAACGTACTAGGTGTATTTGTAAACAAAGGGGGTTTAAAAATCTGTGGTCTTCCTGGACCATAATGCTGTTATATGTGATGGCCATTGCTTAGTTTTCGTAAGCGGGGATGTTATTATGAAGTTCTCACAGTTACGTGCTTTCTACTAGATTGCTCAGTTTTCATAAGTTTAAAGTTGTTGAAAATGATGAATGTTTCAGAAGATCAAAACAGATAAATAGAATGATTGTGACTTGTAAGCCGTCTGCAAAATAGTAAAAATCCTTTCGTTGTTTCATACAGATAAATAGAATTATGACTTGTAAGCTTGGAAGCCATCTGCTAAAAGGTAAAAAATCCTTTCGCTGTTTCACACAGGCTAAAAGTAAAAAGCCATTCGCTTTTCGGACAGGACAAAATCCAACTTTTTGACTCAACATCGTAAGAAGGCGTCGACCGTAAACATGGCTGGCTGAGGATTGTTTATTTTGACTCAAGGAAGACCAAACCATTTGCGACGGAGGAAGTTATCGTAACTTTCCTCCTTCATAATGGCAGGTAAGTGTGAAATGTTTATAATGCTTTGTCTTTTTTTTTTTAGATGGAAATTTTATTCGCTGTTGTCTCTATTGAACATAGATTTTTTGTTCACTTCTCTTCATTCAACTGACTGACTCAGCCGTGATGAGTTGTTTATGCATTGTCAGTAGCAGCAATTAATTTAGAACGTTGCCCGGACAGTTAGCCTTGCAGCCTACTGTTTTCCCATTTTCAACTACTAAGGGTTCCTTGAGCATGCATATGAGAGCCCAGAGTTTATTGTCTATCTCTGCTATAACTGAGTAGCTGATTGATCCTACTTACCTGCGATCAGGGAAAGTCTCCAAACAGAAAAATGATATGAAAGACTTGACATATTTCACAGTTCAGGGGACTAACCTATGGCTTTCTGGTTGGGAGGGGAAAACTCCACCTCTTTGCCACCAGGGAGAGACAACAGACCAGAAAACATCTGAAAGTTGTCTCTGTTCATGGGACTCAACCTGTTGAGATGCGAGCAACTTAACTAATAGCTACTGAGAACCTTCCCTTCCAAAGTATTCATTACTCTTATTCCCTTTTTTATTTGAGTTATTATGATGTCTGTCCATCTTGAGAAGGAAAGCATCTTGAAAGAATTTTGGCAAAATACCTGTGGAAGAGGTTACAACAGTTTTATTTAGGTCTACCCAAACTAGACCTTACTCCAAACTTTAAACTCATAAAGCAAATCTATAGATTTGTTTACTTCAAGGTTTAATCTCAAAGTTAAGATATTATGTGGCTATAATACCTCTATAGTCTTGGTTTTATAATAAAAATAGTTCTTCTAGTTCAAGTGAACAAAGTTAGCACAGCTAGCTGTAAATCTGTTGTAATTAAAGCTACCTCTTAGACAAATTTTGATGAGAATCAATTGAGATGATGATTGATTAAAGTGACCGAAAGAGCTATGAGAAGAAAAACAGTGGAGTAAATTTGACACCATTCACATGCAGGTATCGAAATCATTTGCTCTTGTTAGGGGCGGTGTGGCGGAGAGGTACAGTCCTCGCCTCTCAAACGAAAGATCTTGGGTTCGAGACCCATGAACGACAAAAATCTTTCCAGTTATTCTGGTTGGTTGTCACTCCCTGGTGATGTAGAGGTACAGAAACGTCTCAAGTTGAAAAGCTTTTGGTTGGAGTCCCATGAACAGCAAAATTGAGGGGCCGTTTTTCTGGTCAGAAGCCACTCCTTGGTCCTCAGTGGGTGGGATCAAGCACCTAGTCCTATAGGAGACAGACAATAATCTAGGAGGTCCCGTGTGCACATTGCTCACGTTAAAGAACCCTTGGCAGTTAAAAATCGAAAAGAATAGGCTGCAAGGCTGTTCTCTTGGCAAAATTCCAAATCAATCCCGACACAGGGACTGTGGCTCAACTGGTTAAGCGTTGGATTTCCATGCTGAACAACACAGGTTCTGTTCCTTCTGGCGCCATCTTGTTGTGTCCTTGGGTCAGGCACCGTACTAAACTTTCCTCATTCTATTGGAGATGGATTTAAAGCTCGGAGGTCCCTGGTTGTAGACGATGCTGTCTCTCTGTCCCAAAAATTGTAACACTCCCTACAGGCGACTTGTACCGTCATATATAAAAAGCGTTGTGTTCTAGGAATATGGTATTGTGAAGTGCTTTGAGACCTTTGCGAAAAGCACTTTTCAAATGTGCTCTTTACTTTTAACTTTTTCTTTTCTTATTATCGCAAATTGTCTGAGTTGGTACTATGTGAGTGTACTAATCATTTGAAGGATATAAGAGAGAATATAAAACCCTTACATTTAGGTTGTTCTTGAGTGATAAACAAGTCACACTATGTGTAAAGGGATCTTAACATCTTGCAAACATTTTTCTCTGAACTGATTGCATCCAGGATTTTCAGAGGGTCCTGCCAGATTTTCTATTTTTAGTTTGCCTGAGCAAGAGAAGTTAGTTTTTCCAAAATTTTGACCTTACCATTATCCCTAAGGCTAGCATGTTGTATATCATTGATATTATCAATCTTTTAGGCAATGAACAACCTTTTAGAATAATGTCATTTGCCCCCCAAGAGGCATGTAATTTAGTAAAATAGTAATTATTGTAATGACACCCTGCACAAGAAAGAAACAAAACTGACGCTAATCAATGCACTAACCTCAAGTTTCCAGCTGAAATACGTATCCAAGTTCAGAATATGGCTCAAGTCTTCATTTATTCATCATTGAAGGTAGCAATGTGAACATTTAAGTCAAAAGAATGTAGAAACTAGATATTTTCTGTTTCTCTGGAGGGCAGTTCAGAGCAGAAAGAACAGAAATTGGTCAATTTTACATCACCAGTGCAAAAAAAAAATTGTAATTTTAGGACAGAAGTTCATAAAAATTCACAAAGCGCATCCTGTTCGATAAAAGGATAGCTCTTAGTTGTTTTTCTACCTTTTCGTAACATAAAAACTTGGAACAATGCAAAATTATGACTTTTTCTTTTCACATTATGATGTCACTAAGCTCACAGCGAAGGAATGGATGCAAGTGAGATTCTCACTTACACTCACAGCGTAGGAATGGACACAATCAGTTAAAAGTTATTTTCAAAATACACGTTGAATACAATATTCGAGCAAAAAGTGGGATCTTTATATTTTTTTTCATTTTATCTGTTCTTCATCAATATTTTTGTTCATTTATCTGTTCTTCATCATTGTTTGTTAGCGTACCTATGCCTTGAATTATTATCTACTGCTTATGTTGAAATATGTGAAATTGAATTTGATCGTTTTTGTTTTAGGCCATGTGCCATAATTGCATTACTGTATGGTGATTTTGATTTTACCAAGGAATGTGTCTATACCTTGTTCATTTTTCAAATGCTTTTTAATTTGTTTCAATAATAAAAGACTTCACATAGATTTAAATATGAAATGCTTTTATGTTGTACAGGCATTTGTGGATGTTGCAATGCTTGTAAACCACGCTATAAGCGACTTGTGGACAACATATTTCCTGCAAATCCACAAGTAAGTAAAGAACATTTTTTTCATAGTAAATTATAATATTGCAGCCGCTTTGAATCTGTTTCCCAAATTGAAATGGGAGTTAGAATTTATTATAATTATTGCTCTTTGTTTTCAATTTGCTCAACATGTAATTTAAATGGATTGTTTTATTAAACTGGCAGTTTAAATCAGTTTAAATGCAGAATTTTGATCTCTTGGTTTTTATTTAATGATTATCCTTTTTCATTTGATTAAAGAATAAAGTGTTTTCTTGTTTTTAGCTGTCTTTATTTTTGGACAATTTGCAGTTGAATTAGGGTATTTGCTTCCAGTCAGACTAGTCAGATTATAATGGAAAAAAAAAAAAAGAAAAGAAAAGAAGTGTTTGTTGTATAGATCTATTAATTTGTTTACCATCATGATTCATCAGTTTTTAATTGAATGAAGGAATTGTTCCTCAAAAAGATGAATGTTATACACAAGGAATAAAGAACACGGTAGATCCCATTGAAGATGGCATCCAATCATGTTTGAGACAGTTGAGGATTTTTTATAATAATGACAAATCCTTCTTCTTTTGCCTAGGATGGACTTGTGAAGAGTAATATGGAGAAATTGACATTTTACTCTCTGTCATCACGACCTGAAAAGCTGGACAGAATAGGACAGTACCTGGAACGAAGATTAAGCGCTGACATCAGTAGACACAGATCGGAGTAAGTAAAAAAATTGTTGACTACAATAGTGAGTGCAAAATAGTTTAGGAGGATTGAAAATAAATGACAGTTATGTTTCTCTACAGACATGATTGAACTTTAGAACAAAGAAGAAGAAGAAGAAGAAGAAAAAGAAAAAAAGACAGCAGGAGGCCATCCATTGAATGGACCTAGTAGATGAAATGAAGTGCAAACAAAAGCTGAACCGTTCTCAAATCAAACCTTAAAAAATATGGATGATGGTATGTCCACCAATGATAAAGAAAAATATAAGTGAGAATGGGTCCTCTGAAATGCAGACGAGAAAAAAAAATACTTAACTCCATTGCTCATGACAACAAAGAGAGATTAACAAGAAAACTTGAGTTCTGATAGACAATTTTTTGAACTAAAGTCAAGTTTCAATGTCTCAGTCAAGTTGTTTTGAATTGTAAATCTAGTTGAAGTATGAGACTCAGAATTAATCGGTTAGTATTAAACTGTATTTTTCATGCAAGTGATTTTGTGATTTTTTTTTTTGTCTTCTTTTTTTCAGGAATGTTTTTATATCCATGGACATCCTGGATCAGTTACTGTTATCTTGTCATGCTCATTCTCTCAACTTGTTTGTGGAGAGTTTCTTGAAAATGGTGCAAAAGTTGTTGGAATGTGGAGACCCGCACATGCAGATTAGAGCTACTCAGTCAGTAAGTATTACATTATTTCACAGGATGATGCCAGCTTAAGTTCTAAAGAGAATTTTGAGTTTCTTCAATCTTATCTTTTTATTATACTTCATGTAAAGTATTTGAAAATGTAACACTTCACTTTTTTGTAGAAAACATAAGTCTACATTTTTCTTCCTCTGGTTATTTGATTTTAATTAGCATTTTCCACCCAGTGCAATATTGCTCATAAGCAGGTGTTTTCGCAATTGTAGTGTTGGCTTACGAATTTCTCAGTCGGTGATGGATATTTATTTAAGTGAATTGCTGTTGGCATGCTGAATTAGGTAGGTAGGTAGTCTGCCATCATGTGTGGAATGCTAAGGGACTTTCTCATCCTGGCACTGCCAGGCATCTCTGTCCTGAGTGAACTCACCAAGCCGTGTTAGATTTTATTTGTTTCCAGCCGTGTGCTACAGCCTAAGGAGCTTTATGAGTGGTCAAAGCAATTGGTGTGGTTTGTGAGAGACAGAATATCCTTATTTAGGCACATAGGAAGGTTGGTTGGGCATCAGCCACTGTATCTGCTCGGCCCCTCCTTGACATATTCTTCCTTTACCAGTCTTCTGGTATGTCTCTTTCTTCTTTTAACATGTCCAAAGAGTGTCTACCTGCATTTCTGGTCATGTAGCTGAGAGGGGAACATCCGCATCTTGCATAGAGTTCTTCATTGTAGACTTTGTCTTCCCATTTAATGCTCATAAGTCTCTCAGCTGCTTTCTGTGGAAAGAGTCAAGTGAGCCCCTCTGTTATTGGTTGACTCCCCAAATGGGGCAATTATACAAGAGGACAGGACTATAAGTGAGTTGTAGATTTTGAGGTGTCAATCTTCTGTCAGCCTGTTGTTCCTGATCTAAATTTTGACCATGCTGCTGTCGGCTGATGTAGCCAAGATATTGTGTCTTCATTCACATCAAGGAGGTTGCCCAATTTATGGTTTTCCTCCAGTCATCCAATTTCCTTGTAATTGTGGTTATTTCAGTTTTGCCTCTGTGTAGTCTACTTACTGAGTTGGGTAGAAATAGTATCATTTTGCTACATCCTTGTCTCTGTAGTAAATGAGATTCATATCGTCAGCTCAGATTGTGATTGGTTGTCATTGGAAGTGATGGTTCTATTATTGTAATTAAGAAGACCGGACTGATACTGTCTCCTAGTGAGGTTCCAATAATTGTGTTGACTTTTGTTTGGATTTTGCCAGATGAGATGGAGTGTGGTATTTGCCAGAAGTACTCTCAAAAGTCCTCTCCATGTTCCCTGCCTTGGCGTGGTGGAGAGGCTTGTGCGGCCTGATGATTTTAAAGGCTATGCCATA
>JBCIKM010508226.1:0-10012 GCA_039654465.1 Melibe viridis | reverse complement strand
TCGATTCCCTCCTCCGACGTCTTCCTGTTTTTTTCCTTTCTCTCTATGGCTTTGACTCACCTCGGCACTGTGTCTCTTCTATTCGCTATTCATTATCATCTATTACCAGTGCTTGCTCCTCTTTTCTTTATCAGCCATGTTTGAGAGTTCAATAATCGTATCTATTATAATTATTGATTGTTGTACCGTATCCCTGGTTTTTGAGACCCTTTAGGAAAATCTTTTGAAAATATTTCTCTGTCACACCTTAGTCAACAATACAATTTAAACTCAGTACTTTAAACTTTTAACAATCAGGCCTTCAGTGTTCAAAGTCCCATTAAAAATATCTCTTCAGGGCGCGATTTTTTATTTTGCTCACATTTTGGTACCAATTTGTATTTCAAATACCTAAAATTAGCATCCCTTTCAAGCTTTTATGGGAAATATTTTCAAGGTGGCAGAAAGTAAAGTTGTTATGACTTAAAAGACTACCAAAAAAAAAAAAAAAGAAAAAGAAGAAGAATAACTGCTTTTATTTTATCACTCCATCATGACTATGTTAAATCCACATTTCATTTTATGTCTTTCAAACATAACTACTGCATGACTTTTTTCCAGCACTAAATGCTCATTTTTTCTCAGAGTGTAAGAGAAGGCTTCAACTTAAACCTCGATGACCTTTAACCTTTTATAAGAGGGTTGTGTTTTTTTCATTTTCTGACAGGGTTCTGTCATAATATAAAGCAATTACTTAAAGCATCAGTGCAATAAATGTTGATGAAGAGCTTTATAAAAATGCTATAGTATTCATGTGATTATCATTACTGTTGCCTCAACCCATGGCTTTATCATTGACAGCAAGGAGAGACGGCTACTGATGTAGCTCAGCGGAAAGATCACCCGGAGGTTGAAGCCATCATTAACAACTTTGCCAAGGTAAGCTTTCTTTTAACTCTTTGTTGGTCCATTTTTATATATATTATATATATATCTCCCTCCCTCTCCCCTCTCCCTACCTCTCTCCCTCTCTCTCTCTCTCTCTCTCTCTCTCTCTCTCTCTCTCTCTTTTTTTTTTTTTTTCTCTTCTCATTTTTCTCCATCCCACTTCCTCCCCTATCCCTTCTTTCTCTCTTTCTCTCTAATACATAATAAGGCATACAGTAAATTAATCCCTTTTTTACCCCTACAATGTCTTTTTCATCAAGGTTGGGAGTGACGTCTTCTCTTGTAAATGAACATTATGTTTTGATGATGATTATAAGGATGATGATTGATTTGTGATCGAATTCATGATGATGATTTTGATGTCAACTACGATCCCCGTATTCCAGTTGAAAAAGCTGTGGAAAGCTACCGCCCTTGCCATTTTGTTACTTCCCTTGTTTTGTCCTTCTCTAATTCTCTTACCATCTCCTCTTTCCTTTGATCTCCCCTCTCGCAACTCTAAGGCCCCCAGGCCCAGCTACCCTCCATTACGTCGCCAGCACGAAGGACTGGGAGTGACTTTCAAGGACGAGGTGGATCTGGCAGACGGCCCTGTGGTCTGCCCTGAGGACGAGCCGCCAATGAAGCCATCTGAGACAAATGCCAAGCCAGAGAAGCCAGAGAAAACTGAGCGACGTTTCTTCTTTTTCAAGAAGAAGAAAAAGGTATGGGGAGATGATAGTCTTCATGTCCTTTGACCTCCAACCTCAACAACCTTGTGAAGATTTTGCACTTTTGAGAGAGGTTTCAGGAGTGATTGGAATGTTGGCAGGTGTCTTTATCAGACCCAGACATTAAATGAAGTTGATACAGGATTACTTAAAAAAAAAAAGATGTCTATATTCATCCCAAATGTGGCAATTAAAAATACATAGAGCAAAAGACTGCAAAATATAATGAATAAATTCTTTGTGAATTGAGCTTATTGAACACAGAGCCAAGATGGCATGAAACAATGCATGCCAATTCAAGGGTCCTTTGAGCATTTACTTGACAAGAATAAAGGGATATGTTTTTTAAAGGGCTTTTAGGCCTCAGGGAAAGGTGGTGTACAAATATACTATTTGTATTTTTATTAATTATTGTGTACAGAAACAGTGCAATTATATTTGTCTATTTGAAGTAATTGGTGCTGAGCTCTTACCTCTTGTATCGTACAGGAAACGAAGGAGAAACCCAGTCCTGCTGCCTCCACCCCAACTCCAACAACCCCCACACCCACCATCCAATCACAGGCCCCAGGGAAGGCTCAGCAGTCCAACCTGTTCAAGCCTTCCCAGCATTCAGAGTCCCAGAAATCCACTGTCCTCGGCTTCTTTTCCCAGTACGTCCCACGGGACGGGACACAGCTTTACAGGGACCTGGCAGGCAACATCAAGCAGGTAGCTTCGCTTTTGGGTCTATAGTCTCTATCACACCACTCCCTCCTCTTTCTACAAATCTCTCTCCTCAGCTGTAGGGTCTCCAGTATGGCCTTTATTTAACATCAACCCCCACTCCCCTTACTCTTTCTCTCATTGCCCTCTCTCTCTCTTTACCATTCACCTTTAACTCAATGGCACACAAACAGGGGTGTCCATTGTAGGGTCTTTTGATGGAGTGTAAAGTAGGAAAAATATTGCTTTGAATTTTCTCTTTATAAAATATTTGAAGTGAAAATCTAAGAGCGGACAATACCCCTACTCTTTTAGTCTTTCTTGTCATGATAGCCATAGCCATCCTGTGTCTCACTCGTGTCTTTTTATATACCCAGGGTCCAATTGGCTATGCCCCAGTGTGCCAGTGCGGTCCCAGCCTGCGAAGACTTGAAAGTCCCCCTGGCAACAACCAACACAACACCTTACATACCTCCTCCAACCATGTGCACAACCACAATAGCCAACTAAACCACCGAATGGAAAACACACGGGCGTCAATGAGACAACATCGAATTGATGAAGGAGAGCGATACAGATACCACAACAGTGTCCCAGAACGTCTTCACGAGGAGCGAGCAGAAAGGGAAGCCATGATGGATAGAAATAATCCAGGTATGCAAGATGACATTGACTCTTGGCTCAATGACAAACTGGCCAGCTACGGCCACTGTTTGGACCATCATCACGATGACACAGCTCTTCCACCGAGGAATCTATTTTTGGACTTCCCCACAATGGGCAGGTTGGTCAGATCTCGATCGGACGAAACATTGTCAGTGTCAGACTACAGCGGCAAGAACAAGAAGCGTGACTTTTACGCATCACGTCAAGCCGCCATGCAACAGATTCGAGGCTGGGACCTCCCCAACCTCAAGGACAAAAATCGCAAAATGCTGGCCAGTAATAATAGTCATTGTATCAACCCCCGTCGGCGGGAGCGGAACAACAATCATGTAGGGGGGAGTAGCAAAAACATTTTAGTCAGCGCTGCTGAAGTTCATCATCCTCCACCTCAGCATCGCCACTATAACTACAACGACAACACCAACACTCGTCTCCAGCCTTCACCCCAAGGTCCAGACAAAGTCCTCAGTGCAAGCACAAATTCTACCCCATCCCCCCAAGGCTACACGCCTTCAGGCAACGTCCCCAACCACCTCAATCACAGACTTACCCCAGTGACCCACAACCCTCCTGATAGAGGGCGCTCTCATCCTAGAGTTTCCTTTTCCCCAGAGTCGTACCACCAAAACCCCAATCACCACCTAGACAGTCATACTCGCAGTGTCTCTAGTCCTCCCCCAACCAAAGGCTGGTCAGACCAACAGCCCCACACCAACTCACAACCCCACCCTCACCACCACCATCCAAATTTACAACAAGGGGGTCCTCCAGACGCCATAGATCCAAAGTCCGTTGAGCAGGGGGACTCCTCTAGCCACACCTTGCTCAATGGACACGCCCATGGTCACCTCAACGGGCACACCGGTCTCCAGTCTTCCAACTCCAATAGCATAAGCAGTGAGCTCTCCTCTGGGGGCGCAACTCAAAATTCCAGTGGGCAAGGATCCAAACAGAGCAGTTTGAGAAACCAGATGACCCGTTATCAGGATCACTACGGTGTCCACTACAAGCGTCATGCCAGCCAATCCCCTGAGAGTCCAAGGGATGTAACTGCTTCTACCAACCCCCCTCCTCCCACACATCCCCGGCCCATGCCCAGAAGTCGCAGTGTGGACACCACACTAGAAGACAAGCAAGCGGCCAATCCCACAAACCCATCATCTGGTTATGTGACAGATTCAGGAACTCGACAACCCATTAACAGAGGAGGAACCCCTGATCGTTCTTACATGTCACGTGACCTCTGCAACAGCCCGCCTCCGAGAGCTGCTACACGCTACCGTCTTCCAGAAACATCCTCAGGCTACAACTCAGAGACTCCCTTCTACAGAAAACCTCCCCCCTATAGCAATAATGGCTATCCTCAATCCATTCTCAAAGGAGGCTCGACTAGAACTTTGAACCCTCCAACAGAGAGAGCCTCTCTAAATGTCAATTCTCCCAACCCTCAAGCCAATCATGGCCTGTCTCATGGCTCTCAATATGGCACTAGAAACCCACAGCCGAGTGTGAGTATGTATGGCTTGAACAGCTCCGGCAAGCCATCTTCGTCCTCCAATCCCTACAACACAGAATCTTTTCCTATGAGTAGAAATCTTGGGGAAACCCCATTGTCAGGACATTTGGAAGAACATTCTAGCAAATCAGACCCAAATCTTCTCACCAGTAGTAGTAGTAAGACGCCTGTGATATCATCTGACTGCCTCCAGCATGACTCTTTCCTCTCCCCATCTCCCTCCCCATCATCACCTTCCCCTGCCTACATCCATGTCAGCAATGGGACTGCAAAGGAAGACAGTACTTGCAGCAGTAACCAGGACTCTGGTTACGACAGTCGGGCCAATCGGGGTGATGAGGCAGCCCGTAAAGAGGTCGGAGGTGACATCAGTATGGGCACCCCCAGTTCTTCCTTCTCCCTGGACAAAGGGGGTCGGGCCAGCCCAAGTCATTGTGGCTCATCTCCGCATCTGGAACCTACCCCCACCCACAATGAGCAAAGGAAACCAGTGGTGCCAAGCAACTGGAATCCTGCCTACCCTCAAACAAACTCCTTTGGTCAGGGGGATGCCTTAGGAGGTCAGAGGTCACGACCTACCAGCGAAGACAGAGATAATGCCATGACCCCTAGTATCTATGACCTCAGTGGAATGGATAGAACTAGAGGGAGGTCCTTTTCTCCATCCACAGGGGGTGGCGGCATGAGGCCCGCACAGACGCCTGATCAGTATCATTACACAGTGAACAATGGTGAGGAGAACAAAGGATACTACAAGCCTCATCCTACTGGTGCTAACCCCTCCTCCTCCCAATCTACCCATAAACAGACAACTCCCAGCAATGCCACCACCACGGCGGATGGAGATTACTATCCAATGAATGCACTGAATCTCCAACACCAGATTGGGTTTAGCCATCGCTATTCCGATGGCACTCACAACGTTCAGGATAGAGCAACCACCCCTTCGAGACCAAATGGTGTCATTTTGTCCCAATCCCAGACAGAGGCAAACAGACCTGTGAACAGAGCAGCATCGCAACCTTCCCACCATTCCACAGGAACTCCATTTTCATCCACCACAGCACGTTTTGGATCCCCAGCTCCTGTACAAACTCCAAGCAGAGCCCCTACCCCCAGCAGGGGGTTGTCCCCATACCCCTATCCAAGAGCTACCACCTCCTCCAACCCGTACTCCCCTCACAACAGTAATGAACGACCAACCACTCTCCCACCTAGTGCCATACCTTCTTCCCACCAACAAACTCAAAACGGACTACCAACAAGTCACATTAATAACTCCCATCTCCGCTCTGACCGACCACCTTCAGCCAATCACATGCCTGCAAATGGCATACCTTCGTCTTCTGACTGGAGTGAAAACACTCAGTCAAAAGTCCAGGCCCACATAGAGGGCTGGTATCACCGTAAGCTGATGGAAGCGGCTCAGAGACTTCGAGACAATCCAGCTTACAGTTATCCCCAGTACAGACCCTCCATCAAAGCTCGCACATCCGTCGCCCCTCCTCATCCAACAGGCCAACAACAGTATTCCTCCAACTCCAAACCCACTGCTGCCCCCTCCTCTTCCTCCTATTCCCCACACATTTCTGCTGATCCTGCCTCCTCCTCCCCCTCCCAGCTCCCTACACAAGAGGGTCATCCCAGCAGCAACCAAAACAACCACAGCACCCATAGCAGCAGCACATACCATAAACCAGTGGTGTCTCAGTATGGGAACCACCAACTGAATTCTCACCATGCCCCTCTCCCACCCCGTAATACTCAATCCCATGCAGACAGGTTGAACCACCAACAGCACTCGTACCAAGCACAACAACCGCAGCAAAGTTTCCTGGAGAATCAACAGCATCAGCAGCAACATAATCACCAGCAACAGCAGCGTAGTTACCAGCAACAACAGCATTCTTACAGCTACAAACAGCCTACTGATTATCAATATTCTCAGCAGCGGCAGCAGAATCAAAACTACCAGCAACAACAACAGCATCTCCACCACCACCACCAACATGAGCATCAGCAGGAAGCTTCCAGTCCCTCCATTCACAACCACACCCCAACCACCAACTCCTACTCTTACAGCGCCAGCAGCAACCATCATGTCAGTCACACCACAAACAAAACAGAGCCTGCCTATTATGGGGATAGTAGAAGCAGCGACATGGCTGGTCTGCAGCGGAATGCCAGATTTACTCCAGCTGAGAGCGGCAGCAGGGGCACACCCATCGCTCCCAGCTTCAGACTGACAAACAATGGAGGAAAAGGACAATATGGGATTGGGCTTGACCATCAGTATGGCCATAATAATTTCCTCAGGTCCGGAAGTGCCACCCCTGTCCGCTATGACCCTGTGCATGGCAGCGATGTGTGAGGATTTTTCTTTTGGTGGGGGAATACAGAAAAGGAGGAAGACATATGGAAAAAGTGATAGGCATGTTAAGTCTCTGTTATTTTCACCCTTTTTTCACATAAAATGATTGTTTATTGAACAAAATCTAATGTTTATTTTTGGTATTATACGAAGCGCTGGTAATTTTCAGTTTAATTTCTAAAAAAAATCATTTGGTTATCTAGAGAGAAGAGGGAAAAACATACCAAGAGAGAGAAAAAGAGTCACAGAGGGATATAGAAAGACGGAGATATATTTACAAAAATAAATCTGTTAAGGCTACATCAGATGTTTCTTTTTTATCACTAAAATTTTGACAGCTAATGCTCATTTTGCTAAGGTATTTGGGGACATGAAAATATAGATAATTCGAAGATGTTTTTGGGGGAAAAAAATTCGTCAAAAGATTATCATTTTCCAGTTAGAGAAAGTTTGGATGACTTTATAAATTGATATAGACTCAAGAAGGAGTAAGAGAACTGTATGGAAGATTTATATATATATTTATAACTGTATATGATTTGGAAACCTTATTTGCTGACTTTGATTTAAGTTGAGTATAGGGAAAGAATTGCCCAGTTTTTTAAAGACCAAGACTAAGATTGACCCTGTCATCACTTTTCATCTACTGATTGTTTGATGGCAAAGCTATTGTACATACTGCTGTGACATAGAAATTATTGTACATCTTTTTGGTTGTTGATATTCACAGACTCGTAAAAATTATTATTTTACTGTTACTGCTTGTGTACAAAATTGTCTGTCTGAGGATGTCAAATGAAGTGTATATATTTAATCATATGTAAATGATAATTTTTGACACTGGTGCTATTTCAACTGAGAGAGAGGGGGCGGGGGCAGTTGTGTGGCGTGTGTCCTATAACCATCCTCCCCCTGACACACTCTCCTCAGATGTGTACTTAAGACTTTCATCAAAGCCTGGTTACTGCACAAAGCGTGTAGTGAGCATGTCCCTTTGTGTCACTATTTCTGTCTATGTCAGTGCTGCATCAATGCAAGTTCTTCCTACTGGTAACTTAGTTGGAAAGGCTCTCTATCATAGTTTACACTACAGGAATGAAGGTGGAGGGGAAGGGAAGGATGGGATTACAGGGGGGGGGGGGTGGGAGACTGGCTTAGTTTTACCAATGAAAATTGAAAAGTATCTTTTTTATTTTTGGTATTAAAAAAGTTGATATTTTGTTTTTCAATCATATCTGTTTGAAAAAAACCCCCAACATAATTACATGACCTAATGGGTGGGGCTGTCTTATGGATTGGTATAGTATAAATAGAACTAAAAAAGGAATCTTAGGTATGATATGATGTTATATGTTCACTCTAGGTATAGACTTTGGGAACAATGATGGATACATCATGAGTGGAGATAGTTAGTCATAGGTTGAGTGACTTGGGTTTGTTGCTCGCACTGATCTTGTCTCTTATGCTGATGGTGCTGTAATCTAACGAAAAGAACACTGTCCTCCCTACTACTACTACTACAACTACAACTACCGCTGCCGCTGCCGCTGCCACTACCACAACTACTACTACTACTACAACTACAACTACCGCTGCCGCTGCCACTACCACAACTACTACTACTACTACTACTACTACTACCACTGTTCACTCTTATTTGTGCCAATTTGAAAAAAAAAAATCTGCCTATAGCAGTGTGTCTGTATTTGATGGTGCTTGCAATGGTCACTGACTGCAAAGGAAAAATAATTCAGACATAATCTTTCATTATTCAGCAGCTAACTGAGAGCCCGCTGCTCATGGTTGAATAGTGAGGCTCTTACATTGTATATATTTCCTGTGTATTGGATAATGTTGTGTGGTTTGTTACATCATGTACAAATAGCACGTCAAAATGGCAGCATAAAATCATTAAGTATCCATTATAGGAAATGCAATCTGAATCAGAATATTATTGAATGGATTTGATGAGGTGACGTGATATTGCGTTGAGCACTCGCTTACAAAGGAGAAAGGACAAAAACATTGTGTAAATATAATATGGATGGCATAAAAAATAAAAATGTGACAATGTCCCTACAGGTTCTGTTATCTTTTGTACAAAACCAAGTCTGTATTTATTTGCATCATTTTCAATGTTCAGATATGTTAGCTAACCAATTAGCTGCAAACTCACTCTGTGTGTGTGTGTGTATCCCTTACTGTAATGCTGGGTGGGATAGTGCCAGGGCTCAAGGATACAAATGTAGATGATGCAATGACAAAGGTCTCCATTCTGCAGTAGTATTTATTTCGTGTCCACCATATCTGGCAGATGAGGATGTCTTGTTAACAACCTGGAGTCAATGACTCACTAAAACTGCTGACTTATGTCCCTTTGATATTTTTATAGTGAAACCAGACCAATTTTTCTTTTATAAATCTCTTCATATACCAGGCTTGTAAAAAAATGTTAACTCGTTATTGTAGGTATGTGGTGGTGTTTATTGTTCAAATGCTAACACATACCTACATGTATATGATAAAGACAAACTGAAGAGGATAATTATTAATGATACATTAAGTTATATACAAGATATTCTGCCATTCCTTCTTATGATTGCATTAAAGAATGAATGGATTTTATCTATTATAACTAATTTTTCACCTGACCAACTGTCACCTTGTCATGTATAAATGAATAGTAGTTGGTTGTATGATGATATTACACTGTAATTCAAGTAGATATGATAAAAACATGAAAGAAATTTAACAAGGATTACTCATTTCTGTTACCTCATTAGTCCTTCACAACTTTGGACTGGGTGACCTGGCCACCTCTGTAGCCTCATCCTTGCTCTAAATCAAAATTTAAACGGGCCTGTAGAATTTTGGCTTGATTACCTTTGTTTTGATCCCCTGCAAAGCAACTACAGTAGACTCCGGATAACACAAAGTCGCTTAACACGATTTTCAGCTGACACGATTTTTTTCCCAGGTCCCGCCTATATAACATTACTAAAAATAAAAAAAACTCCATTTAACAGGAAGTCGTTAACAGGATGTCATTTTCACAGAAAAATGTTAAAAAACCCGATAAAAATCATGAAAACAAAAAAATTCACACTAACATTGTTT
>JBCIKM010508204.1:0-10013 GCA_039654465.1 Melibe viridis | reverse complement strand
CTCTCTCTCTCTCTCTCTCTCTCTCTCTCTCTCTCTCTCTCTCTCTCTCTCTCTCTCTCTCTCTCTCTCTCAGTTCACGTGAACCTATTCACCCGTTTCCAAAGAGGCCTTTTGAGACTAGGGGGAAATGTTGCTCTGCCACTAAGATCAAGACTTGTGTCCTGGTTCACTGCTAACACAAGTGACGCTCGGGTGACTTGGGGTCCACATACAGGGAATTTATTCACTGGCAAACTTGTTGACATTATTTGTTATTTTGGAATTCCCCAGAAGGCTATGTCCCTGTCTATCTGCCTATGTATGGTGCAAAGTTGATTGGCTGCCCATTAGTCATTCCAAGCTCCTGTGCTAGGAAATGCCTGCAGCTCTGTCACATTAACATTGAAGGGATGCATAGCTGTTAATTTCAACACATGATTTGGAGGCAGGAGGAAGGGTGACTGTTGCATTTTCTAGTTGTTTTGACTAATGTTGACTGGCACTGTTGACAATGTGGGTTTAATATGACTTATTATTTTATTGTGCACAACCAAAGAAACTTAGATTCTAAGAGTTATACTTGTGTTCAAGCCACCTGTTCACACTTTTGTGCAAAGAAAACTCATTTAGAGAAAAGTGTCTCTATTTAAGAAACGTACCATCAAAATTTCAAGTAAAGAAAATTCCCCCTGCACCCATTTGTGACAAATATCATACAGTCAATTATCTTATTTTTTATCTTGTCTTCACGTTATCTCTCCTGAAGATTCTTTAATTTCTGTCTTTTTTTTTTTTTTTTTTTTCAAATGTCCTGTGTTGTCCTCAGGCTCTGACAACAAGATTCTCTCCATGCTCCTCAACCTGGAATCACAAATGGAGATGCTTACCATTGGGCCAGACACCAGAGTAGACACAGATGTCCAGTTCATGGCTGTTGCTTCAGACCTCGCAGACAGAGAGTTGGTCATGACTATAAGCTGGGCCAAACAAGTGCCAGGTACAAAAATCCATCTGTCGGTTGCAAAACTCACTCTCAACGCTTTCATTTTTTAAGCCACTTGTTTGCACAATTAGACTCAAAGAGTTTTACAAATGGTCAGGGACTTGTATCAAGTAACACTTTTGATCCTCATTCAGTGTCATCTGTTGTATTTTTTGTTGTTCTGTAGCCCTTTCCCCCTTCCCCAATATCCAACAGTAAATGGAATTTTTTCTCACTTCCATAGGGATAGATGGAAGATGTCCTTGAAGGGATTTCTTCTGATTCTTTTATCTGACACAATTATCTTTTTACTTGGTATTATTTTACTTTCCGCCCTGCAGTAAATTGGCTCATTGATCTTTCTCAATGAGCTGTTACCACTAAGGCCACAGCAACTATTGCTTGGCTTAAAATTGAGTCATACCCCATATATATTGCTCATTATGCCTCGCAAGATTAAGCATGGACTAATCATCTGCCTGTCTTCATTTCTTGTGATCTAGAGGTTTTTCCAGCTCCTTAGAGTTGGGTCCCGACATTGCAAAGGCGGTATGAAGGGAAATGGATAACAAAACAAAACAATCATTTTACTTGTACTTGTTCACATTAAGGTACCTTTTCTCACAGAAAGAAATAATGAAAACCTCAAAAGTTTCAGGCTGTGAAATTGCTTTGACATTTATGAACAAATAAATCCATATTTATTAGAGGAGGTGCCCCTGTCTTTTAATGTTTGAAAGCATTTCATTATACATGGGTGTAAATTTTCCGACTTTTGAAACCGATGGGAAAGAAATCCTTTTTTCTTCTTGTGCGCCTGCCACACATAAGCAGTACGCTAGTCTGGGCATAATACTGCATAATTATCCAGGTTGGTAGCGTACCCTCTCTTACTCACTCTCTCACCTCATCACCCCAGGACTCTGCCAACACGTCACGTGCAATGCACTGCCACCTCGCTTCACAGCGCCTGTCAACTGTCGTGAATTTATCAATTTGCACAGCATATTTACACAGTTGTGCATACGGTCTGAAATTTAGTGTATAATTTCTTACTTTTCAATGATGCCAATTTAGTCTGAAAACAGCTGGATACATACAGACAAAACGTGATACAATGTTAAGATGAAGTTTACCAAAAATAACTCACCGGAAGTCACCTTCATAAACTGTAAACAAGCAAGACAAATGGAAACAATACTTGAAGCCCAATGGAGGTTCCTTATAGTTCAGAGAAAATACTAGGATCATACTTTATAAAATCTTTCTTTCTTCTTTGTCTGTAATTTAAAAAAAAATTAAAATGAAAGCAATCTGTCATTTCATTGAGGTAACCTTAGATTACCATAGACAAATCTCTGTTGCAACTGCGCTTGGGGAGGGAGGGAGGGGGGGGGGTGGATTCCCAATATCAAAGACTCTTGACTGATGATGAAGTCAAGTTGAAATTTCATTTCAGTCAAAGTATAAGATTTGTATATAGTAGAGAAATAAATTTAAAAAACATCTTTTTATCATGACTTAATTTTTAAAATGATGTGCAATTTCAAGAAAAGCTTTGTTTTTAAAGTGACAAATCAGTTAAGCTTATTTGGTTTGCTATCTTCAGTAGGTGCTTATCTTTTCCAATTCTGATTGTTTCTCAACAAGAAATGATCAATACCCTATATTCATTATGATTAGGGATTTTTTTTCACTATTTTATGTTTTTCTCCATCTCTCTCTCTCTCTTTGTGCAGGATTTTCTAGTCTCTCTTTAGTGGACCAGATGATGCTTTTGCAGCACTCATGGCTTGAGATTCTAATGCTAAACTTAGTGTTCCGGTCCTGCCCATACAAAGGCATGATTTGCTTTGCTGAGGACATGCAAGTGTCGGAAGACATGGTTGAATCATTCAATATTCCCACAGAACTAGACTCTCTCACCCGTAAACTGTGCAAGAAATTCTCCCATATGAACGTCAGCAGGGATGAATATGTTCTACTAAAAGCAATTATTTTATGTAACATAGGTAAGTCTCTTTATTAGCATACACAGGATATCCTATGACAATGCATTTTTATCACCCTTTGAGTAAGTTTTCCCCAGGAAGATTGTTCAATTTATAATCATTTTGTAGTAAGTTCACATAAAAGGGGTAACATTTTCCATAAGCTAGTTACTTCTTTTTCAAACCATTTACTGTCTTCTCTTTCTGTTTCAGAATTTCTTTCTTTCATCATCACCCTCAATCATGATATGTTTAAATCAATTAATATTTACCTTCTTTTACTCAATATCTTTCTCCTCCCTCCAGACATTGTCACCGAGGTAGGGGAATGTGTTTCAGTACTTCAGGACCAGCTTCAAGATGCCCTCTCTGACTGTGTCAAATCTGTATATGGTCCCAACACACGCAGACTTGGACAATTGTTTTTACTGTTACCCCCAATCACACACATTAAACTGCTTGCCAAACAATTTTGGTATGACATGAAAAAGAATGGTCGGGTGATGATGCACAAACTTTTTCTCGAAATGCTGGATGCAGATTCCTGAGGTTGGCTTCCTTGTTTCAGACATCGCAGCACCATGTACCAAAGGAACACCAATACAAACACTCAATCTCCACCTCATCAGTGTTTCATGTTCATCATCTTGTGCTTTGAGTTGAAAATGCTGTGATTCTGGGCCTACATCAGTCAGTCAGTACACTTGGTCATGGGCTCACAACTCCATCCATCCCCTGGTATTTCGTCATGGAAATAAACTGTGTGAAAGTTCATACATGTGATCAAGAATTTGCAGTTCACATGATTGATGAAGGAACTTTTTATCTTCTCTTCCTTTTGTCTCTGAAATAATAACAAGTCCCTATGTTAATAAATTGTCATTGAAATGTTTGTTTTCTCTAAATACTTTGAGGGCTTTTTATTTTCTTGCTTTTCTTTTTGGGTGTGTATTTTGTTTGTTCAACTTTTCATTTGCTGAGATGCATCAAATTTTTTCCAATGAATTTCTTTTGAAAATAAACAACGATAACCCTGATAAATTAAATGAAGGAAAGGAAAACTTATTATTTTTGCCATAAAAGAGGAAATGTTGATTTGAATATTGTAATTATCACTGATCTTAATATGAAGGTGCAGAATCAATTGTTCAAATATCTGGAGTACAATAGTCATTGCTGGATTTAACCTTGTACGTAGTATTTTGCATAGTGTATATTTTTACTTTAGAAGGAAGGTAATTTTTTAATGTTTTCTTAGGATCTTCCTCAAAGAAGGAAGTAATTAAACAATGTTGGATAGCAGTCATATTTGCCCCAAATAAGGGCTCTTAAAGTTCTTTTTGCAGACAGGGTGAAGGGTTTAATTCAATGGGAACCATCGGATTTGATTATATAGCAAAGAGATGGAAATACTTCCTACTTATTACAGTACAGTAGGAAAGAATAAACTCAAAAAAGTCAATGAAAATTTTATTATGGGCAAATAGAGTTGAAGGAAGTTGATTCAAATGTAAGTGCCATGATATTTAATTTATTTTCGTTCAGTACAAGTGTGCTTTATTTCATCACCATGGTTTAGGAGGACAGAAAATTGACATATCAAGCAACTTGTACCACCTAACACTTTGAATATCATTTTCTTCTGTGTCTACATGTTTGACTATGTGAAGTTTTTCCCATCAGTTTTTACTTGTTAACAGAAACAGAATGATAGAGATAGAAATTCCAGATACCTTGACTTTCTCCTCTGTCCTTTGACCCTTCATAATGATTTTGATTGGTACATATTTACCGAAGTCTATAATTACTGCTACAGACTTATCCCCCTCCCCTCACCCTTAAATATTTTTCCTCTTGGTCTATTATGGAACAGAGATATATCAAATTATTTTGCATTCTTGGTCTCTGTTCTCCATGACCACATCCTCAGTAAGAAGACAGACAAGGAAAGGATCTTTGAATTAGTTGAAACAAAAACTGAGTTTATGGATATATTCATTATATATTCAAGAGTCCGTAAAATCATATTTAACTCAGTAAACTTTAGGATCTGATAACATGAAATATAACTTTCTTTCATCTCATTCTTTCTTTTTTCAATTTGTGCCAACAATTAGTATTTTTGGTCTTTACAAAAAAGTGTCTCTAGTTGTGAGGTACAATGGGTGTTTGTTTCACTTTATCAGGGGTGGATGTGCATGTTTTATTTTGACAGAAGGGATTTCCTTTCGTGATGTTTTTTTTTTTTTTTAAATTCTTTTACTGACTATTATCAAATTAGAAATCATATTATTAAATTGTCACAATTCAGAAAATTCCTCTATGGAATAATGAAAGGCAGCTGACTTTTGTAGCGAATTCAAATATGCAAAATGTATTGAGAGGGGGATGGGATTCCCAGGGGTTTGATATTTTTGTATTTGAATTAACAGCCTAATCATTTTATTAATGATTGTCCATGCAACTCAGTAAGATGCTGTTAAATATACTGCCCATTCATAAATTACTACATGCCCACATTGAATGAGAACTTGATGATGAATATGTTGCTCTTTCATCCATTTCTAATTATATGTGATCTTTGGGTCAACAAAGCACTTCATATCAATTCATGGGAAACCAGCCATATCTCATTTATGTTTCGTTGTACATAAAGACTTCATGTACGTATTGTGTAGAACTTTCTGTGCCAGACAAAGATATCAGTGGTTTGTATGTCTGAATTATCATGTAAACAATGTAAATACTGAGTATATACGTAGAGACTAGTTGTGTCTGAGAGGACAGAATAAAGATGAATACAAGTATTTATTCTGAACGAATGCGAATATAATGTTTTCTATCTTTGGTCCATTCACATTCACTCATGTTAACACAACACTCACTATCCATATATATACTTTTGGTAATTCATCCCACCCTAGAAGATCTTTATTCTAAATTAGAAAAGAGATGGAATGAGAATTGGGCAGTACTGTTGGTCTTATAGTTCCAGGAGGTATTGAATCTCACAGGAGGTGGGCACGATTTAAGCTTTGCTTGTTTCTGTCACTGTCATCTCTCTATGAATTACACCAGCAACATACTTTGACTTGTGTGACATGCATTTTAATTACTGATGGTGTGTTTTGTTTAAAGATACATGTCTCTTTTTTTTCTTTGTTTGTTTGTTTTAAAAAGTATTCACCTAGGAGTTGCAATTCTATAGCTTTAAATTTGAATTCCTGTTAGAAATTGCTGACAGGGCAGCAAATGGTGCGAGCACAAATTATATATGCCAGCCCCGTCTCCCCCCCCCCACCCTCTCTCTCTCTCTCTCTCTCTCTCTCTCTCTCTCCCTCCATCCCTTCCCTTACCCCCCCCCCCCCCCAGGAAAAAAGAAATAATCATAGACTGGTCTTTAGTATTTTTTATGCTAGCACACATTATGGTTAATCTTTTTCTGTCTTTGAACTCAATAGTTAAACTTATATTAATTGTTTTATGAAAGAAAAAACTTTTTGGATGATATGATTATCTTTAAACAAATAAAGTTGTTCTCGACCTCACCCAGAAATCATGAGACTATGGAAGCTATTGTCTACTACTACTCTCCTCTCTCTGGAAGTACTTGGCAGTGCTCTCAGGAGCTTATTCTATTGATGAGTCTGAAAAGTCTTGAACATTCAGAATATTGCAAATAAAACTATCCACAATCTCATAAGTTAAGTTACATCTAGTATAACTTATCTCTATGTGACCAGTCTACAAAATGTTATGGTCAGGTTCCCTTTATTTCTTATGATAATGGGGAAAAAGAGGGTGGTTGCCAAAACAAACTTTCTAATATTTTTCCTTTCTTTTTCTTTTCTTTTCTCTTTTGTTTCTCTCAAAGTTGCATTTTATTAGTAAATTCCACCTCTTTCTCACCCTTGCGTTTCTCTTTTCCTTTTCATCTATCAATTAATTAATCTAACTGACAATCTGTCATGCTACATATTTACCCATTATCCATTCACATGACATGCCACAATAAGTGTCTGACCTTTTCTTGTACTTGGATCATTTTAATTCTTTCACACGGTGAGCAGAAGAAATCCCTTTTCAATTTTAAAAAAATCCTTTGGAAATTCTGACTGAATAAAAGAAGTTCACACAAATACAAAAACGTAACAAACCTATGCATGTTTGGTATTTAAAAAATAAGAGAGCTTTGAGAGCAAGGAGAAATCAAAAGAAACTTGTTGACAATATGTTGTTGATCTTGATGCTTTGAACAAAGGATTGATGATGCATTTTTGCTTTAAAAGTATCATTTATTTGACAAAAGCCTTCAATTTCTTGAGTGGATATGATTGAGATGATTTAAATTTATGGTTGTTAGTATAGTCTACCCGTGTTAATGCCAACTATTAAAATGTTTTTGGGTAAACTTCCAATACATTTTCATTGTTAGTACCTGAATCTTTCTCATTCTAAAAGCGGTTGTAAGTGTTCAACAAAAATGAGTCTCCATCATGAGAGAAATAATAGCAAATTACAAACAACAATGTCAACAATACAGGAATTTATGAAGAATTGTAATCAATTACAAGACAAATGTCTAGGTCTTTACAACTGATTTGCACCCATACTTCTGGGTTAAAAGGAAAAAATAGATAGACTAACCTTAACTTAATGGAGCAACCTGATGGACTCGTACTGCATTGACCACTGTGTTGTGAAAAAAAACAAAAACAAATTATCTACATTTACTGTGATGCTCACTGTGCTACCAAAGAAAAACAACAAAAAAGGATCAATGTTTACTATGCTGCTCACTGTTTGAAGAGTTACTGTATCCACGAAAAGCTGTTGCCAATGTTATACCTTAGTTTTAAAATCCCTATATGGGAGATGTATGGGGAAAAAAGCCCCAAAACCTGAGCGCTCAAAAGCTATGTTATGATTAACGTAGTTTAACACAACTTAGCATAATTAATAATCAAGAATTTAATTTAACATTTGCAAAGTTTCAATGCATTGTGGTCATCGACAAGTGAGATTTGAACGTTTTTTAGACAACCCGAAAATGCCCATATCACAGACTTTTGAATCGCTTCATGTTTACATGACCAATGTTGTAAAACACACCTGGTCGATTCTGATCAGTTGTATTGAACATTATGGCACCAAAATAAACTCATTAACTGAAAGACTCGGATCTAGATTGTAATAAGAGTGCGGGCGGTTGGTAGGTGTCTCTGGTGGCACTTCTACTTCTGTTGTTATCTTTTACACTGAGCTATCCTTTTTTCCCTTTTTTTTTACCCTTTTCTGTAACATAGCTACAGGGTCGCAAGTTAGACTACTGAGTACTTTAGCACACAAAGGAGATCTAGAGATCCTGGGTCTTCATTGACCATTATGTTGTTTTGAGTGATAGTCATCGCTTATTTTTGTTTTGAGAGGTGATATCTTATATCATTGTAAATCATCTCTCTGTTGTGCCAATCGGTGTTTTGAGAGATGACATTTATTTTGTATTGTAAATCATCTTTCTGCTGTTCGTGGTTTGATCTGTTCCCTTTTTTAATTAATCTATCATTTTATTTACCTCTGGGCTCTTTTATGACCCTCATGTGTTGCGAGGCCCTAAAACCATCAATAACAAGCAAATCAAAATGAAATAAGAGTAGACTTGTGTTGAAGTTGGATGGGCTTTTTTTTTTTCACATGAGATTGTTTCCTCTTTCCAACTTAGTTTTAAGTTTTGTGTCCAATTTGGTATCCCATGCCAATTTGCCTATTTCTGCTTTGAAGCATCTTAACAAAAAAATAGTACAAACGATACAGGTGTGAAATTTTTATACTGCAAATAAAATTTAAAGAACAATTTGTGCACGAACTTTCATAGTTAAAAAATTAACAACAAGGATTCAGTAAAGCTTTGTGATGCTGTGAAGTCTATGATGTGGGCATTTTTGGGTAGTTGTATTTAAACAGTCATATCAGTCTTGTCTGTGACTGCAGTACATTGAAACTTTGCATATGCAAAATTAAGTTGATATGCATTGCTATTGCGAAGTTTTGTCAAACTACGTTCATTAAAACACAGTTTTTGAATGCTCTGGTTTGGGGCAGTTTTTATCACGCACCCTTTTTGACATTTCATTACAGGTTTTTACCAAGGTTGTATGATCCTAATAAAAAATCAGAACTTATGATCTTCTTCGAAAACGGTACTGATTTCATTCTTTGTTACAACAAGGAAAAGGAATCTTTAATGTTAGTAAAAAATAGAAGGGTGGGTTTCATTTAGTGGCTCTGAAGTTATCCTCATTGTCACGATTATAAAATGTGACCAACATCACTCAGATTCGCTGTGGCCTACATTTAAATTTCTTTAAATTAATTTTAAAGATTCCATAATTTAGCTGTCATTCAAATTTACTGAGCCTAATCTGGAGAAGAGATCTTCCTATGGTGGTGTTGTTAGTGTAAAACACTATATGATTTTCACTTTCAAAGTGTTTTGATAGAGCAATTGGAAAATCATGCTGCCCACTCCTTGAATCTTTACAGGAGAGAATTTATAAATTATATTGTTTCTGCAGTTTTATTGTCCTTCTCTTCTTTCATCTCATCAGAACTGTAACCCAAGCATCTTGTACATATTGAATGAATATGATAACTTTGCTTTACTTTTTGAAAGCATGTCAATTGGATACATTATCTCTATTTGTCAGTTGTTTCATTTCTCCATTTTGAGAGAAAGGCTAAGCTATATATAATTTTTAAAGGTATATGAACAATTATGTTTAAAAAATAATAAAAAGGCTTATTAATGAAGAAAAAAATACAAGTAAAAATATATGGAAAAAAATATTTAAAAAAACGAAAGAAAGAAAACTTACAAACTAAAAAAAAAAAAAAAAGTAAAAAATAAAAAAATTAAAAAAAAAAAATTCTAAAAGAAGAAAAAAAACAAAAAAAGTGTAAAGAAAAAAAATCAGCTTAAAAAATCTAAAAAAAAAAAAAAAAAAAAAAAAAAAAAAAAAAAAAAAAAAAAAAAAAAAAAAAAAAAAAAAAAAAAAAAAAAA
>JBCIKM010508203.1:0-19807 GCA_039654465.1 Melibe viridis | reverse complement strand
CCAGTGCAGAAAAATATAATTTCCCTATTTTTGCTGTGGGCTGAGTCAGTATTTTGGCTGGTAGTTAATCAGTTAATGATGCTTGTCAAAAAATGTGAAATCATTGCCTTTTTTTTGTTTTTGCTGTTGAATTTTGAAAAAAAAATACCTCGTCATCTTAAAAACTTCTGTCTTGTGCTTTATTGTTTGATTTTATTTTTTGACCTTTTGGTTGACATCTCGTGGAATGGCCCACACATTTGGTATCATTTAAAACTTCATTCTCTTTTCATTCCAGTTCACATTTTTAATTTGATGGAATATCAATTGTTACTTTGATATAACTTGTTAAAATCATTGAGTTACATTGGTGTTCAGAGTTACTTCCCTTACCCAAGTAATCTGTTATGGAATTGGCCAAGGTTTGGTAATGAAATGAGCAGCGGGACATTTCGGCAGATTTTACTACGTGGACGGGACAGAGTGAAAAAGCAGGACTGTCCCGTGAAATGTGGGACACTTGGCAGCTATGCATAAGGCATATGCCCTTAAAAATAAGATTACCGGCACTGTCTAATTTTCTGACTTATCACCAGTGACTCAAACAGAAAAACAAAAAATCAGTATAACATCACGTTTAAATAAATGGATTAAAGAGGCACTTGATGATTTGGAGACCATGGCACAGAACAACAGAGTGCAATAGGGAGCACTTGTTGATGGCCTATGTCCCAGTCGGGGCCACAGCCTAAACTGAAAAAAAAAAAAAGGGCATTTGCTCGCTCAGGATTGAAAAAAAAAAAAATTACTTTCTTTTCATAAATACCAATTTTTGTAGTAGAGGGTCACCAAGGAAGGATTTTCTTCACTCTTTGCCTCTGGGTGTGTTGAAGAGAGTTATCCACCTGAAAAAAAAGCCTTCATTATTTTGTTCCTTGTCTTTTCCTTTCAGGGAAGGTTTTCCCTCCGGTCCCCTTACATCTTGAACTTTGTCCTTCGATGCAGGCTGTTGTGGGTCCTACCCGATGCCGTAGTTTTCCCGCAGGAAGTCAAGCACGGCAGACAGGCTGCCCAGGGAGTTGAAGGCCTGCCTCTCTGCCCGCGTCAGCAGGTGCTCCAGCATATACATCAGGTGGTGGTGGAAGCAGGTGAACGGGGTGCCCAGGCTCAGCGCCGTCTCCACCTGCAAGAATGGAACATACGTACACATAACGTCAGACAAATATTAAATGCAACATGCATTCATCATGTCAGCAGACACAGCAGGTGTACACTTAACCCCTGTTCTTTTTTGTCAAAATTCATATTCTTTGCCGGTCTGAATCTGAATATTGTCTTTTTGTCCGGAAATTGTAGCAGTTGGCTTGTATATATATATATATGTCATATATGTTAGATTTCTTAGCCTGCCAGGTATGTTATGTGTGAGTGATATGGATGTTTATTTGTAGATGCAAGGATGTACCGACTATTGGTGTAAATGACTCACTTCATTTACAAGTTTATACAATTTAATGTGATTGCGATGTTGAAACATTATTATCAATATTATTATTATTATTATTAATATTATTATGGTATACAACTGGGATGCTCACTGCATCCTTTGAGACCTCAGCAAAAGATACAATACAAATGAACTATTTTTTTTTAATATTTGATCAATTTTGCTCCTTCAACCTTATCTCTGGCCCCTTGGCACTTAAACAAAAAATGTGCGTTACACTGTATTATAATACAAAGATAACCAGAGACAACACATCTCTGTTAACCATTTTTTTTCTAGCAAAGAATATCTATACCCTTGAGTGCAACATCTTTGCCCTTCAGAGAATCCAAAAAAAAGTGAGATGATGGCAACACAAAAGCAAAACTAGTAGTCTGGGGTCAAAGGGCAGTTTAGCCTTTTTTACTTCCCTTTCTACCTCTTTGAGTCATCACCTCTGTTTTGTTGTTAATTATATTATCCAATAATTTTGAATTGTGTATAGTTTTAATACATTTCTCAAAGTTGTTGCACCACCATTTCCGTTCCTGCAGCAATACATTTATTCTATCTCTACAAAGGATTAAGGCAAAAGGATATCAAAGAAAGTTATTACATGATACTATCTCTATTTAAATATAATATAATACAAGAGACTGCCCGGCAGCACCCACTCACCCAGTGCTGTATGCAGTGGTCGGGAGTGAGGTCATGGCCTGCGTACATGGCTGGGTTGTTCAGTATTCCTCTGGCTGCCATCACACCTGGAGATAATGTAGCACGGTTAGTGGGACTTAAGCATGATGGATGTTTACAGACATCTCAGGAAGTCAATTATATATGAAATGATGTGATTCAATATAGTTGTATCTCTAACCACTTCAACTCTTCTTTCCACTGTGGTGTGCATTGGATTTTTTACTAAGAAATCATTTTGTATGACAAAATCTTTTCTTGAAAATCGATATTCCCTTAGCCAAAGAATAGTCAGCATGATAATAAAAAAAAATAATTTTAATACCATTTCTTCATCCCATTTGGGACATTTTTTCATGTGTTCAGGGTCTATGCAAAGGGAAGACTGTCTGTTAGAAAAGAGGCAGCCTTGCTACAAAATAATCCAAACATGTGAAATAAAATAAAATTCTACACATACCATCTACTCCTGCCTCACAGTGAACCCTCTCAGCATCTGCCAGGCTTCTAATGTCACCGTTGGCAACCACTGGGATGCTCACTGCATCCTTGATGGTTCGGATACCCTCCACATTGACCGGCTGGCACCTCTCCTCCCTGGTCCTACCATGTACCGAGATAAAAGACACACCCATCTTCTCCGCTTTCTGACACATGTCCACTGTTTGTCTGATCAGGAATGAGATCAGAATGATAGAAAATCTTTATAAAGACTAAATAAATAGACAAAAACAACAACGACAACAAATCACAACACAAAAAACTCAATATAAGTTGGTGAAATCAAATGGCATGATTATAATCTTGATATGTTTGGGTTTGTTCTTGGTTTTTTTTCAATAGGTAGTACACTCATGATTTTTTTTTTTTGTTTATTGGAGGTATTATGGCCCCATGTCAAAGAGGAGCTCAGAGGAAAGCATGATGATAGAATTAGTTCAGATGAAACCACAAACAGCAGAGGGATGATTTACACACTAACAAATAAATATCATCTCTCAAACACATATTCACACCACAGAGAGATGATTTACAATGACAAAAAATATCACCTCTCCAGGCAATAATAACAATTGGCCATCACTCATGACAGCATTAATGGGTAAGGAAGACCCAGGATCTTCAAACCCCCTTTGTGTACAAAAGTACTCAGTGCATTTAACTTGTGATCCTGCAGTTATGTACCAAAAGGGATGAAATTTGGGATGACCACTGAGTTGCAAACAAGACAACAAAAACAGGACATCACAGAAAAGGGGATGATATATTCAGTGCAAAAGATAAGAAACAGAAGTAGAAGTGCCCACCAGGGACACCCACCAACCGCCTGCTCAGCAGATTTAGAAGGAACACCCAAAGCAAAACATCTGCCAAAACCAAAAATCAGGAAGATCTCGTGATAAATTAATTCAAGATAATATGTTGCATCTGCCGTTTTCACAGAGGACTACAAGGGTAACAAGGTGGTGGCGGTTTAGGCTTTAGGTGATTCCACTGACCTGAGATCTTTGTGAAGTCGTATTTTGATGGAGGTGGAAAAGTCGCTCCGGTTGACACGCCTTTTGGCCTGCTGAACCATATCACACAACAGGACGGGTTTTCCCAGCAGACAGCAGCCATAGCCTTCCTGGATCGCCCACCTATCAAACAGCAATAATGATGATGACAACGATGTACAAAGAAACAAAACCTCATGTTACCCCCATTCCCT
The DNA here is from genome assembly GCA_039654465.1 of Melibe viridis. Classification (NCBI taxonomy): domain Eukaryota; kingdom Metazoa; phylum Mollusca; class Gastropoda; order Nudibranchia; family Dendronotidae; genus Melibe; species Melibe viridis. Next base: position 15,935 of record JBCIKM010508203.1, on the reverse strand, counting down.
GATAACACTCGTTTTAGGTGGAGACACAGACTGGACTTGTTACCACACAATCACATCCATTGTACTTGTACTGCTTTTTGTGGATCGGATAGGCTATCACCTGGTCCCATTGTGCGAGTGGTAAAAGGTTTCACAATACTGATCAACTCGACAATTATACATTATACTGACACTGACATGTTAAAATGGAATTTGTGTGTACCGACAGAATCCAAAGGGTGCTTAACTTGTTAGTGCTTCACAGATGCAACTAAACCTTTTTATCTCAATATCCAGGCATGCATTGAAAGCAGATTTATAGCACAGTATGACCATAAAATATCAAGGTTTTTATTTTTATGCCTTCCATCATAGACTCCCAAATTATTTCAAAGGCATGTTTTATCTTGAACCCACATAGCCACAAATCAGTCTTAAATGCTTTTCTCACACGTGCAAATGTATTACTGAGAAAAATATTGCTGTCAGTTTAATAGAAATTGCAATTGTGTCATATTACGCATCAAATGAAAGAGCATAAAATATAGAATAAGTATAGATATAAATATCACTTGTTTAGATGAGATAGCTGTCATAGAACTTAGTAAGAAGACAAGAAAAAAAAATTGAAACAAGACAAAAGTGAAGCCAAATTTCAAATTTACCTCAATTTGACTGCTTGCAAATTTCACAAAAACCCACAAGCTGATATTCAAAAGTGTCAGAATGTTCCAGAAGAAATAAGAATTTACAGCACAAAAATTGATGGGTTTTTAGCAAAGTTACATTACTTTGAATGAAATTTAATCACTTCATATTTTACATCTATTGAGACACAAAAAACAGGAAAACTAAACTAATTCCAAGCTCAAAACGAACTCTCATACCTCAGAATATAAATAAAAGGTGTCCTATAACTTTTGTTTCCTTTATACACCAACTAAAAAGTGGCATTTGTAAGCTACTAAAACAAAACCTTAAGAGACATATATTATGATATATCGACAATATATCATGGATTGGCATAGAATGAGTTACTAATCTGGAAAGCTTTTATGCTTACCTCTGAGGGCAGCCACAATTGAGATCAACACCATCAGCATAGCTGGTGAAAAAAAAAAGGCAAACCATGTCTCACTTGACAAGTAGCAACTGTGATAATACAATGATCATTATCACATGATGTGAAACCAAATTATGAATAAAAATTCAAATCATGATCCCTTTCAATATTGCATTTGAAGTCCTCAATCTACTAAAAGTTCTCATTTGATGATCACTTATTGCACAAAGTTGGAGATAAGATAGCCTTGTCTCTGTCCGAAATATTGTAGCCCGTCTATCAGGTGGTTTGTCTCCTCATGTGTTCCATACTGGTTGTCTACCAGGGATATGGTATTGCAAAGCCTTTAGAGTATGGTGATGACTGTGGATAAGCGCTATATAAATGCTATATAAAAACCATGTTACAATTTTAGAAAAAGGAAAACACATTACGGTGCGACAATCTCTGCAGCTGTGGCAAAATCATCTGCAGTGCTTGCAGCAAACTGCACCACCAGGGGACGATCAGCTGAAATCAACAAAAAGGAAAAAAATTGGTTAGTGATTGGGATTAACAGGAAAATCTCAGAACATAAAAAATAAACAACAACATAAAAAAAACAACCATCTAACAGCAATTTTTAAAAAATATTTTGGAATCTTATTCAAAGATATTTTTAACTTTTATCTTCCTTTGGAGATATCAAAGCTCTCCAGGACAAGCTGTACAACAAAGAAACCAAACAGATTTTTCTCTCATCCCACTCATCCAACCTACCTGGGTTTGTGGTGAAATCACTGTCTCTGGCTTTGATACTTCTAACAAAACTGTTGGAAATGATCATTGGGGTGAAGGCAAGATCACAGTCATACTTTCTCACCAGCATTCGGAAGGCCAGCCTGAAGAATTTTTAAAATGAATCAAAGCCGGTCAAATCAAAGTTAAACGTTCATCCAAGAACCCCCACTTGTTGTAAGGGAATTTTCAGTCAAAAAGAACTTCTACAGAATTTGCAACCAAAAAAATATATATGATATGTTGTATATTGGCAACACCATTATCAGTGCAAACATCTCATTTTACACTAAAGGAAGTGGATACCATTCCTGCAGGTGACGGATCGCACGAAACTGAAACAGATTAACCACCTCCATGTGCTGAACACTGAGCAGCCAAGCACTGGTTTTGATAGCAGTGGTTATTCACAGTTTATTTCCTCTAATCCTAAGTAAAAAATTGAAAGCACAGTCACCAACAAATTAACAAATGTATTGTAGAATAAAAGTATTTTAAAAGCTTCCCAGTGATATCTTAACATATTTTGCAACAAAACTCTAAAATATTGATAGTTTTTTTTTCTTTCTATCATCTTTAAGTTGTAAATTATCCTTCAGATGGATTTGCCTATCATCAGAAAAGGTTGCTGCGAATAAGGAGAGCTTTGATAAACCTACCATTACCCACGACTTGCATTAAATTACTCTAGAATTCCTTTAAACCGAAATTTTGGGGACCTACTAAATCATTTTGGTGTAAAGGCATTTTGGTTTACAGCAAGTTCACTTTTTTTCGATGTTTTTCAACGACAGTAACTATCCAGATTGAATTTGAACGTTCTTTTGTGATAGGCAAGTGATAGGGATACTAGACGAATGATGTGCAGCTACTCAGAGACGAAGTGGAAATGAAACAATGTATTGTTAATGGTCAATGCTAATGCTAAAGTGAATAAAAACAAAGAAAGCATACACACACACAACTCTTGTGTAGACTGCTCAAGCGAGAACATCTTGCTTGTGTGATTCTACAACCACCAACTTCACGTCATCCCCCCCCCCCCCTGCTTTTACCCATCGCCTTTTGTGTGATGTGCCGTGTTGGTTAAGCCAAGCGTTGCCAACCAAGGTTTGCTTACCACTCCACCCCTCTCCCTCACTTCAAAAGTTATACTCTTGATCGAGCTCGGCGTAATGTAAGATTACTGGGAACGCTAGACCCCCTTCCCAAATTATTGAAGAAGATGGAACAAAAGAAAAAGGAAAGAGGCTTTCAAGTTGTTTCGGTTCAAAGGCAGTCGTGCTTTGAAGCATTTCGGTTTAACGTACGAAATGATACAAAGACAAAAAAGAAACTTGTAAAATTGGTCAATTTCTTTACGGTATGGAAATTTTCGGTTTAGCTTCTTTCGGTTTAAGTGAATTCTACTGTACTAAAATGCAATTTGGCAAGCAAAAATAGCTAGGGAATGTGACAGCACCTTTTTTTTTTACATAAATAAAACATGACTGCAATGGTAGAGTGTTGGTATTGCAAGCGGAGTGTTACATGTTTAACCCCTACTTTTCCCCTGTCGCCTATAGCATTCAATTATCAAATGTGTCCTGTATTTTTTCAACCCACTGCTAGATCCATATTTTTTTTTTTTTTTCCCTATTGTATCCCGCTATCAAATAAGTCCTGTATTTTTTCATACAAAAAGCTTTGCAATTATTTGCACTTCAGCAAGTTTCATGATTGTTTGGGAAGTCATTTACACAGTACACACACTACAACTCTGCACCCAAAGCCGCTTTGCCTTTTCTTTCTCTTTAACTGTCTTTTTATTCAATTTTCCTCCATCCATCTTCAACTGTTTTTTTTCCGGACCTTCTCTTCACTATTTTCTTCTAATACTATTGTAGGAACAGCCACAACCAGTTATTCTTACAAAATGTGTGGATGATGATCGCTGCACAAGGATTGTTAGAATAATTGTTACAGTTTATTCATACGATGATATTGTCCAAAACTTCCGCTCTGCACTTGCCACAACAAGCGGCGCTCTCTCTAACACAAGAACATCAATTACCTGTCCTCAATCTTCCCTCCCCTCCGGCCCCTGTCCATATATTTCTTTCTCTTTGATCTATCATCTTTATTTGACTATTTTTTGTGTATTTCTTCAATTGTATGAATAACTGGACCATTTATTCATACAAATGTAACAATTGTACGAATAACTGGACCAGTAATTTGAGGAGCATGTAGGGGAAAAAGTGAAGAAGGCTACCCAGATGTTTGCAGTTGTCAGAAGATCCTTCCATTATTTAAATGTGAAGAACTTCATACCGTTGTACAAGTCACTTGTAAGGACTCATCTTGACTATGCAAGCTGTGTCTGGTCACCTATGAGCATGAAACTGATAGAGCAGATAGAGGGAGTTCAAAGAAGGGCCACCAAACAAATACCAGGGATGAAGGACTTATCATATCCCGAAAGACTCCGGAAGCTAAATCTACCAACCTTGAGCTATAGGAGGATAAGAGGGGACATGATAGAGACGTTTAAAATGGTGAGAGGGATCTATGACGAGGACGCATGCAGCTGTCTAAAATTGTGGATAGATATGGCTCCAAGAACTGGAACAAGAGGTCACCCTTTCAAGCTCTACCCCCAACAAGCTAGAACGTCGTTGAGAAAAAACTTGTTCGCATTAAGAGTTGTTGATACTTGGAACAGTCTCACTGCCAGCCTATGTTGTAACATCAAAAAGTGTGGACACTTTCAAAAATAGGCTAGATAATCACTGATCAGACCAAGACCTCCTTTATGATGACTTTAAGGCCAAAATCATAGAGAACGGCCACGTTGCAGTCTACCAGGGAGCAGAGTCCGACGAAGAGGCACCATAAAGTTAAAGGCCTGTGTCGGAAATCAACCAAAAGTAAGTTATTCTCACAATTGTAGGAATAACCCCGTCCAACAACAAAAAAACAGGAATAAAGAAGTTCTTATGAGTCAGTAAATACAACAGAGAATGAACAAGAAGGTTTCTTACTTTGAATAGCGGACCATGGGCGCACATATTTTCACAATATCCTTGCTTTCAAACAACTGACAAGGCTTCAAGTAAGGCTCTGGCTCAACCATCGCGGCAGTGGGTGACGACTGACGACTTTCACTTTGAAAGTGTGTAACGCAAGCGCATCGATTTTCGGTCGGAGATAACTACCGAAGTGGGTAGTTGGCATGAAAGAGTATTGTATGCTAGGTGAAAGACACTAATTTTGTTACCCTTTTGGTTAGTTACAAAGTCTCAGATAAGATTAGTTGAATAAAGGGCTATTAAGACCCTTAATGAAACCAGAAACTCAACAAATAATTTGTCCAAGAACTCAAAAGAGTACTCTCTCTTTCTATATTCTGTGTACCGTTTAAAAGTAAGAAGCCAGTCAGAAATCTTCTCTGTAAAAAAAAACTATTTTTGGTTGCTTGTTTCACTTTCGAAACCAGTTTTTGATTTTGCTGTAGTAATTAAATCTGAGTTTTGGGTTAAAATTGTATGTGGGCAAGGATCTTCTTCAATATTGGATTTACCGGTCTAAACATAATCACAATAACGATAAGGGGCTAGCTAAACCTCCTTTTCACAAGTTAGGAGAGTAGTGGCTTATTGAAGTTCCATTATGTTGCTCAAAAAAGAGGTAGAAGAGTATTTAAGACAATCTTTTCCAAAGGTGAGTAGGCACCTACCTATTTGTGATTCAAGTAACTGATATCAAATTCCGCAAGCCCCAAGTCAGCTCAGACTGTGAGCACTTGTGAAAAAATAAGCATATACACACTGTGGCCCAAACGCAATGTATCAAACTAAGAGTCATTTACATACTCATATCACATGTGTGCTAAACTGGTCATTGGGGACCAGTTAACTATCGTCTGACTTAGTTTCGTGCAACCATTGTCTTGTGTTTTGTCTCTCTCGCGATTCATCTCTCTCGTTTTGACTTCTTAGAGGACACATCTCCTACTTCAACTGGACTTCTTCATCGACAATTTTAAGTCATTTTTTCTCTTTTTTTTTTTTTTCCACCTGTTAGGATGAGATATTACTTTCTCTTTCAGCTGTCTTTTGTTTGTTTTATTGACATTTAAGAGAAAAAAACACTGTTTCACTTTGCATCAATTCGGAGCAGCCTAAAAATAGCCATGCCCCAATTCCAATCAATGGTTGCCCCTATTCTGTTTGGGATTGCCCCAATCTTGTTAACCTCAGGAAAACTTTAAATAAAATGCAAATTCTCTGCAGGTTTCAAAAGTATGTAGATAAACATCTGCAATTTTCCCTCTGATATGGATTAAAATTGTCTTTTTCGTAGAAACTATGATGTGATTTTAAAGGGGAAAAAAATGAAGATTATGGGATAATGATTGTGGTAGTGGTGATGATAATGATGTAGATGGAGATGAAGATGGTGATGCTAATGGTAGTTTTTGTGATGATTATGATGGTGGTGGTGGTGTGACAATTCAATATCGTAAGAGATGATGTTGATGATAATGGTGAGGAAGATTCCATGACCTATCCATTTCTAGGCAAGCTAATGGAAATTGCAAGATCTGACTATGACTATGCATAAACTCATGAAACTGAACTGATGGTCAACTCGTAAATGTTGACAAGAGATTGAACTATCGCAATTCATTTTGGTAAAGAGTTTCTAAAGCGAATATCAAACGTCTACATGGTTGCCCAGAATGAGACAATAAGATAGATATGGATTTTAAATATTTTATTAAAGTTGAATTTGTCACTGCTTAACTAAAGCTCTTCTTAGACAGTTGTACTGGTTATCAGTTGAGAAACACACTTTGTAAGATTTATTTTAGTTGTTGCTGTTTGTATGGGCACCATGACACTTGAAAGTCATAGAGGGGCCCAATACTTTGTAAGATTGTTGTGTTGTTTACATTTTGAACTCTAGCACAAACTTTTTATACACCTTTATGAACTAACCAATATAATATCATATGATATATACACACACCAATTCAAAAGCTGTAATCCAAACAGGATCAAACTCTACTGAGGAAGCCTAAAACAGCCCCCAAGAGTGGCAAGCAGTGATTTCTTTTCTCATATACTCTCCTCAGTAACTCCCTCCTGAAGCATTTCTCCTGTCATTAACAATATATGATTCTGTTTGAAATAAAGGTACAGATGAGAGATCATGATCTCTCCAAAAGACTTCAGTTTATCTTCATTGTTCCCAATATGTTCTAGGATGACGGACACTTTGAAAAGTTGATGCAAGTTTTAACTTCAACTCCTCTCTTTACTACTTTGAGAATCAAGACTGCAGACACTGACTTAAGCATGAGGATTTTGAAAGAAGAATTAACAAAGGTATCAACTGAAACTTTTATCTATCGATGTAACCATATAAATTTGTGTTCGTAGTTCAAGAGAACCTTTCAAGTCTTCAAGTACTGAGTCTTTTTTTATACAGTGCCTACAAAAAAATCTCATTCTTTGTTAATAGGGGCAACCATGTTATCAAATTCTTTGTTGCTGACAAGTTGGTACTTAAAAAGTTTTTTTCTCATAATGATATTGAATAGAGAACTTTGTTTATTCAGATTTTTCCTCTAATGCTATTTTTAATTATATCCTAAGATGAGGTGTTATTTTCAATTTCTTTTTCTTTTTCATTTGCACAATAGTATCTTGTAAAAAGGGATGTAGTTTATCAAGGATTTATTCAAGCTGGTAAAATAATTTTTTTTTAATGATCTATTGCCATTGAATTAAAAGATATTACATTAATATTTACTTAGACTTTTCTTTCAGTATTTCCTTCGTTGCTCATCTCATGTTTTCTTTTTCTTTTTTTTAAATTCTTTTTGTAACTGTCTCACCAGCAATGTTCAGCCTTGCAGTGGGAGGCTTTTGAGACTTTCCAGCACCCAGCATTGAAGGACTGTGTTATCATTAGAAACAGAGGACCGTTTATGCTAGAAAAGGTTACCCATGGATCATATTACTCTGGCAGCTTTCTATCCTCTTGTAATGAACTATATCAAGTTATTTTATTCAACTATTTGACTCAAAAAAAGCTCTACATGCTGGCTCTATTGCTCAGATGATAGAGCATCAGATTCCCTTGCCAAAGGCCGTAGGTTCAATTCCTACTGGTACCACACTGCACACTCTTCCCTTGAAATAGACTGTAAACAAATATTTCCTCTACAGGATGAATAAAATTAATTTTGTTTTGTTTAATATTTAATTGCTTTCCTTCCAGTATTGTATTATTGGATTTGAATATTTTTCCTGAACTATGGTGTCAATGGACAAGTTGTGGACGCAACTCTCTATGTGCTAAAGTCAAGAAGGATGAGTAGTGCAGAAAAAAATCATTGGCACTGTAGTGACACAACTCTCTATGTGCTCAAGTCAAGTAATGATGATTGGTTAAGAAATAATTAACCAAGTTGTGAACACAACTCTTTAAGTGCCATAGTTAAGTAGCTGCGACTAGTAAAGGAATGGGTAACACATAAATTGTTTGTATTAATGCTCAGTCCCTGGCTCTGCTGTTTGGACTCTAGCCATGGCTTTTGATATTGTGCCCTAGGGCAGGGCACAAAGTCATATTTACCTCATCCTTATATGATGGATGTAGTGCTCATAGCTCTCACTGGTTGTAGGACAACTTAACATCGGTCAGGGGAATTTTGACTCATCCAACATTTCTGCAGTTATTTTGTTAATTGTTACATGTTCTGTGTCCAACAGGGATAGAGCACTTTAAGGCGCTTAAAGCTTAGTGATGGTTGAAGATAAACACTAAATTTATATAAATGCCATACGATGGTTTGTATTTTATAAAGTTTATGATTTCACAGTTTTGCTTTCATGAGCATTTTCATAATCTTGCACTAAAAGTAGGGAAAAGCTTAATTCCATGGGATTAGTTTTTGTATTTTATGTTGCCTAAGTACTCCTAATCAGTAACTGGTGAAATAATCTTATTTCTTTTACCAGAATCTTTTTTTTTTTTGTGATAGTAAGAATGAGAATGATAAAGGGGTTGTTTGATCTTTTGTGCCCAGCCAAACAAGGAAGTCATGGTCGATGTGCATTGTGGGATGGCAGTGGTCAGAGGAGCAAACGTCTTCAAGCAAGGAATCCTCGCTGCCCCTCATTGTAATCCAAAATAGCTTTATCTTTTCATGTTACATTTTGTTTTGCTTGCTATAAATAATTAGATAAAATGATGATGGCATTATCTTTCACTGTTTTGCAATCAAGTCAGGAATCTTGTGATTGTCAGAATTTGTTCATCATATCTTTTCATGTCTCGTCTGTGAATCTTTCTGTTTTGATTTCAATTCATTCTTCAGGATTACTCAGACTCAGAGCTCTTTATGATTATCATCATCATCATTATTATTATTATTATTAGTATTATTATTATTATTATTATTATTATTATTATTATTATTATTATTGTGTGTTAAACATGGTCTTTTTCTTTATAGCTCCATTTTTTGTACTTTCAATTGCCATATTATGGAAAAGTTAATTTATAAAATCATAAAATCCATTCCTATCCAGCTATGAGGACAGGAGACAAAGTGGCCATCTACGCAGACTTAGATGGGAAGTGCTTGAAGGGCACAGCCTCAATTTACCAGGGTCGAAAGATGCATGTTGGGAATGGAATCGCTCACGTTTCAAGGGAGGATATTTTCAATAATAATAAAGAAGTTCCAACGTAAGTAGGGAATATGTTTGTGATGCAGAAAACTTTTTGTCACTGAAACCATTGCATCACATGATTGGAGTGCTTGGAAAGAAAAGCTTGAAGCTTCCAATTTCTATTTCCCGTCCATCTAAATTATGAATTTTCCTACTGTCTGTCTATCTGTCTGTCTGTCTGTCTGTCTGTCTGTGTGGTACCGAACTCTTCCACGTTCAGCCAACCAAGTTTGGCAAATTTTGTATCCAATTGAAGCATCACTCTAAGGAGTGTCTGTGGTAAATGTCATATGAATTAAGAAACAGGCACATTTTAGTAGACCCCATCACTGTCCTTGGTGGGTCTACTTCTGTCTCTTGTCTTTTAGCTAGGGCTATCAGCTTGCTTTTTCTAGCACTCTCTCACATGGTCTCTTTCACAAATACACATACACTGCTACTTTGTGTTCTTTTAGATAGTCTTGGCTCTGCCTGGTGTGCCTTTGTCTTTGTGTGCTTGCTTCTTTTTTTTTTTTTTGGGGGGGGGGGGGGGCGGAGAGGATCTTTTTTTTCCCTCTAAATCATCTCTCTGTGAAAATGTCTCTGGTAGAGTCAAGATTTATCTGCTCTTTTAAATAATCTATCTTCCTACTGTCCTCTCGGGTGCCTCTATGACCCTGGTGTGTCGTGGTGCCGTAAAAACATAAACAAGCAAACATTTTAGTAGGGCCAGAGAGAGAAAACTTATTTAGCTGCCATTATCGTTTGTTCGTGACCCAGTTTGTCATCAGCATTGGCAGTATGTGACAAGGGAGAGAGATAGAGAGAGCTGGAATGTCACAGAGCTATGTCACATAAGGGGGAGGGAAGGGGGGAGGGTGACATAACTTTAATTTACTTTTAATGAGAACAAGAGTGATTTGTATAAAAAAGTGGGTAGATAGCAATGGAGAGTAGATAAAATCTTAGATAAATGCTGCCAAGGCTAACAGCAAGGCTTCTTGCAGTAAAAAAAAAACAGATGTTAATCATTGAAAATGTGCAAGAAAGACAACGTCACACTATTTTCTGACATGCTAAACATCATTCAAGTCTTATATTACAATTATCTTGACATTTCATCCATTTTTCATAAATTTTTATACTTATATTATATTACCAGACAAAAATAAGAAACATGATATTAGCATTGCTTTTCACAGCAAATTGTCACCATGTTTGACATTTGATGGTTTCAGTATACAGATAAAGATGCCGGTCACTAGTTTGTTAATTAATTTTAGATTGATTGTAAAAAAAACCCAATCATTTATCATCTGTTTTTATATTTTTCTTTCTGCTCATGGCCGTGATAAAACCACACTTTTAAGAGGTGTGGGTATTCTGATGACGGAACCGTTGTACCAAGCTCCATCTTTATCCGAGTTTGCCCCATGCTCCATTTTTCCCCAAAATCTACCATCCATGGTGACGGGTCACGTTCTGAGTCCTTTACCAGGGGAGATTATTCTCGACATGTGTGCTGCCCCTGGTGGGAAGACGACCCACATGGCTGCTCTGATGGGAAACCAGGTAGCTATATTTGAGCTTTATCTTTGTTTTGTTTTGTTTTGTTATCCACATCCCTTCATACCGCCTAAGCAGTGTTGGGACCCAGCTCCAAGGAGAGGGAAGAACTCTGGATCACAAGAAATGAAGACAGGCAGAGAATCGGTCCACCGTGCCTAATCTTGCATGACATAATGAGAAATACTAGAGGTATTACTCGATCTTAAGCCAAACAATCGTTATTTTTGCCTTGGTTGGATCTGCTCATTGATAAAGACCAATGAGCCAATTTACCACAGGGCAAGTTTTATCTTTGCGTGAAAGTGGATTAGCCTCGATGTCACAGACGGAAATTTGTTTCTTATATAATTTTTAAGAAGCCATTGCCACTACATTTGAGACAGAAACTCTACTGCGGGTGTTTGTATTGTATTGTTGTTGTTTTTTCACACTAATTGTGCTACTATATAGTAGTATTTTCTATTTTATGTCCACTTTTACTTTATCACACATTTGATTACACAAAGAGCGTCAAGTGATTTTTTTTGTTTTTTGGTTTTTGTTTTTGTTTTCAGATATCAACATTCTGTCTTCAAATATCAACATTTTGTCTTTGAGTATCGATATTTTTGCCTTCAAATATCAACATATTGTCTTCAAATATCAGCAAATTGTATTCAAATATTCACATTATTGTTTTCAGATATCAACAAATTGTATTCAATTCTCAACATTATTGTCTTCAAATATACTGTTGCACATTTATACCGCGCTACATTTCCCCATGCATGAGGCTCTAGGCGCTTTAATGACAAAATAATAAATACATTTTAAAACAGAACAAAACAAAACAAAAACCACTAATAATAATATCATTATTGTGCATCCTCGAGGAAATTCTGGAAAAGCACTCAGCACTCTTATCTTCAACTCAGATTTATTTACAGGACGAGGATCACCATGCACCTGTTTTGTGGTCATAACTTGATTTATTGTCTCTCTTGACTGTTTGTAGCAATGTGTATTGATAGACTACTAATTGTTTTTGTCATTCCTCTGACTCGCATTGTCTCCTGCTGTGCCTGTTGCAGGGACGAATTGTGGCATTGGAGAAGAGTGGCCAGCGAGTGGCCAAAATGCAAGAAATGTTGCAACAGCTTTCTTCAGGCATCATAGAAGTTTATACTTTTGACTCCACCAAAGCAGTGTCTGAGAATACGGGTAAAGGTGGGGTTTTTTTTATTTTTATTATTATTGTTATTTCTTATTATTCTTATGTTTAAAACGTTGTATGGTTTTTAAAAAGAACTTATTGCAGAGCAAATAAAAATATCTTTTCCTCCTTGCATAATGAAGCCCAAATGTTTTCTTTTCTCTTTTTAAAAATATATAAGCTACAATACATGTACCTATCTCTAGGTCACTTTGACAATTTCCTTTCTATCCATCTCTTTCCTCTTTGCTCAGTCTTTGCTATTTTCTTGCCTTTCTTTTCTCCATTCCCTTTTTAGCCCACATTTAGAGTGAACACTAGGAGTAACAGTAACAGGCAGTATATTTTGACGGAAAGTGACTTTAGTTTGACAACATTTATCACTGAATTTCCACAAGCGTTACCAATTATTGTACAACCCTGCCATTCCAGATGGTAGTGGAGGGCCCCCCTACCCGCCTGCCATGTTTGACCGCATCCTGTTGGACGCCCCATGCAGTGCCTTGGGTCAGCGACCGTGCCTGACCAATCACATTTCTCTCAACCAGCTCAAGTCTTTCCCTGTTGTTCAGAAGAAACTCCTAGCTGTGGTGAGTTGATATATATTACACTTAAACGCCGTTTGCTTTCTTCTTCTTTGGGATTTTTTCGTTTTGTTTTGTATTTTGGTTTCCTTTTTCTTGTTGTTTTTTGTTTGTTTATTTTCATTGTTTTCTAAAACGGACTATCGTCCTGGAACTATCTTGACTCATGAAGATGATGTTTGGCAATCTGAAACAGTTTATATCTTTTAACAAACAAACAAACAAACAAAACCAAGCAAACATACCAGAGTTGTTTTTTTTTTTAAACGTCTCCATCTCCATCTCAGCCTATCCTACATCCCAGAGTGAAGTGAGGGCAGCGTTATGGGTGGAATTATTCGGGGTATGTCTCATTAATAAGCACTGCCATAATAGTAATGTAACTGAAGGTTTTTAAATTCACACAAGAAGATAGTGATTTTTACCTCCAAATGCTTCCACTCTCTTTCTATGTCCCACGCCAAAAGAAGCAAGAAAAATATAATAATAATGATAATAATAATAATAATAATACGAATCTTTATTGTCCTTTTTCAGGCAATTCAAAAGGAATTTTACATCTGTTGTCATTTGCAGAAACAAAAGCAAGCATCCATAAGAGAGACATGCTTTTTCAAATCTCCCATCCATCTGCCTTGTTTCTTTAAGTTTTCATAGCAATGAACTAGCTTCCAGTAGCCATTTATTACTCCTATCTTTATCCTCGAAGGCAGCACAGTTGTTGAAATCTGGGGGAGCGTTGGTCTTGCTTCTTTTAGTTTTCATAGCAATGATGTAGCTTCCATTAGCCATTTATTACTCCTATCTTTAACCTCCAAGGCAGTGCAGTTGTTGAAACCTGGGGGAGTGTTGGTCTACAGCACATGCTCCCTGCCCAAGCAAGAGAACGAGGACCAGTTGCATCACGTACTCACGACATACCCAGCTATGGAACTTGCTCAGGCCGTAAGTAGGGCAGCACCAGTCTCAAGAATTCATTGCATTGTTTGGTTGTTTTTTAGTTTCCCTCATGTTTTGTTTTGTTATTCTTATCCCTTCATACCGCCTAAGCAGTGTCGGGAACCCCGCAGCTCAAAGGAACTGGGAAAAACTGGATCACGAGAAATGAAGACAGGCAGATGATCAGTCCACCCTGCATAATGTTGCGTGCCGTTATGAGCAATACATAAGGGATATTACTTGATCTTAAGCCAAACAATAGTTGCTGTTGCCTTTGGTGGTATCTGCTCATTGATCAAGACCAATGAGCCGATTTTCTACAGGGCTATCCCCAATGTACAGTTTAAAAATTCAAATCCAAATCCATACAGTGGAATCTCCCGATAGCGGCATCCCAGTATAACGACACTGAGCTCCAGTCCCGATTTTTTTGCTATATGTTATTAGTAATAGAAATCTCCCGATTGCGACATACTTTTAAGGCCAATCTTCGAATAACGACATCAAAAATCCCAACTTCGCTCACTTGCAGCCTATGACATTGCTGCTCAAGGTCGCTCATAGCCAATCAGATCAATGCCATATGAGCTGTCTGCCCTAATGAGCTCGATTGATGATGTCGAAGTTGATCCGGAGGAGTACGTTACCATAGACATCGGCTTGGCAGTTAACGGTCCGGTATCGGTAGATGCCATTATCAACGACATCAAAGAGAGAGAGGGGTCAGTCCCTGCCAACTCAAAATGTAAAAGACGACGAAGACGATGCAATTCCACCAGTGTCAAGCCTTGAAGCAAAGTCAGCCCTGGAAACATTGAGAAACTTTGCCCTTCAACACACAGACGGTGCTTCAATGTTTGACATTTTTTCAATAGGAGAACAAGCTGTGTAGCATGGTACAAGACAGACACAGATCAGGGACTACTTCCAGCCCAGGCCTGACAGTGCGAAAACCAAAGAGAACCCAGACCCCGTCCCCCACCCCTTTTTTTTTGTTTTAAGTTACTAAAACCATTTTTAATGTGGCCATGTTTGCTGTTGTTATTTTCAAACAGCCCTCATGACGGTCCCAAGGCTGGATAAAAACAGTGGGAAAATGACATTTGAGTTTTTGTTTACTGTTTACAGCACTTTACTTTCAAAGTACTGTGTATGATTGCAATACTGCAGAGAAGAGAAAAAACACATTATCTAACTAGGTTAGGGTGCTTCTCATCAAGAGCAAAGGTCAGCACATCCAGTTATTATGCTCACGGAGGTCTACCCACACCGCCTTTTTCCGCCATCTTGGAAATCTCTGAATAACGACAATCTCCGAATAACGACATGCACCTCCGGTCCCGAGCCATGTCGTTATCAGGAGATTCCACTGTATGTGAGTGGTGTCAAACTCAAAGATGAAGTGGGAAGGAGGTGTGTCTTAGTCATATCCTTTGCAGCTCTTCAATTATCTTCCACTACTTGTCAAGTTTAAACATGTAAAGAAAAAAAATTATTCAGTTGTTTCCTTTTTTAAAAGATTTTTGTTTTACATGTTGAATTTGGAATGTCATTTAGAAGCTCAATTTACCTTTATTGGTCAAGTACAATGCATAAATTCTCTTGTATTTGTCATGTTCTCATTCTAAATACAAATTCGTATTATTCCCCCTTTTTAATTTTTATTTAAATCTCTTGAGCTGTTCAGACTTTCCAATCTTAAGATACTTTCAGTTTTAACAAACTTTTGTACTGACTTACTTGACTTAATCCAGTTCACCATGGAGCATAGGGCCTCAATAATATCCTTCCATGACTTTCTGTCTTTGGCCGGTGCCTTTGCCTCTTACCATGTCGTACCGTTGGCTTTGAGCTCACTCTGCATGGTTTTTTTCTAGGTCTGCTGGGGGCTTCCTCCATTCCTTTTCCCTTGGGGGTTCCCGTTGAGGGCTTGTCTGGTGGTTTTTGAGTTTGCTTTTCGCCAAGTATGGCCAATCCATCACCATTTTAGCCAAGTCAAGAAGATAAAATGATGATGGATAATCTTTTGTACTACATGATAATGATAAGTCCTCTCCATGTTCCCTGCCTTGGCGTGGTGGAGAGGCTTGTGCGGCCTGATGATTTTAAAGGCTATGCCATAG
>JBCIKM010508192.1:0-10014 GCA_039654465.1 Melibe viridis | reverse complement strand
TACCGATTTTTTTCCTCAAATCCCGATTTTTCAAGACGATCATACTGATTTTTTTTTCACTCAAACGGCAGGTCTGAACTATTGTTTTAATTCATTTCAATGGAGCTTTTATCATGATTATCAACTTTCTTTTACTTCTTCTGTTTTCCCCTCTACCTACATTGTTTGACTCGAGAGACTGATTGGGGACAGTATTCCTGGTCTCTCGTGTATATCCACCCAGTCTTTGTAGGACTGGGTGAAATTGTAAATCATTTCATAAATGCCCCCAAGCTTCGTCACCTCGCATTCGAGCACTAAGCGGTCGGTCGTCGTTTTTCCTTCTTGTCTACACATATGTTTATCCTTTCTTTGTCAATTCTTTTTTTTTAATCTTTCATCTTTTTGGTTCCAGTAAACACCTAAAGAATTCCTGAACTGTTCCATGTTTATGCAAGTCTCATGAAGCGGACAAATATTTTTGTCTGCCATGTAGTCAATATTATTTAAATAGAATTTGCAGTTAAGTCTGAGAAGAAAAGTTATAAGATTGCTTAAAATGCTTTTTTTATTTGTTCTTTTTCTCCTCAGCCTTGCCTGGGTTCGCCACATTGTGCTGGTGGTCAGTCCATCTCAAGAGGATCTGGCCACACAGCTGGGCAAAGCGTACGGCTGGACTAAGGTACGCGTCTGCACAGGAAGTCACAGCCGACATCGATCCATTTGGAATGGGGTCAAAGCACTTCAGAAAGGTCAGTCTGCCTACGATGATACCTGGACTTTAGATCACAAGACTGTTGTAAGAAAAAAAAGCTTTATTTATTTTGTCAAAATGACCTTTATGTGGAAGAGAACGTTAATGTCAATGTTAAATAACTGGTGCTGCACTTAATAACTGTATAAATCTAACAAATGTGCTCTGTCCACTCTTGCCAGCACTAAATAACTGTATTGGTGGCCAAACCTGTTTATTCCCAGACTGCAGTGAGACCAGTGTTGTCGTGGTCCATGATGGGGCCAGGCCGTTTGTCTCGGAGGAGGTCGTCGCGAGAGTTGCACAGATGGCTGCCAAGCAAGGGGTGAGTGCACTGCAGCCTTTTAACTTTTAATAGCCATTCATATTCATTTAATAATTTTTGTTAGTTTATTCTTTTCTCAGTCTAACCGAGGCTTTAGAGTTCATGTAGACGGTACCTTAGGGTTGTTAGGTAACTAATTATATGACCTCCAATCACTACATTTCTTCAAATTTGTCTTTTTTATTTCTTTTTTTCTTTTTTCTTTTTACTATTTTTTTTTTTTTTTTTTTGTCATAATCTTTCTCATAGATTAATAAAAATTCCTTGATAACTTAAGATTCAAATGGTGTAATTTCTACCTTCAGGCTGCAGGAGTTGTCCGCCCCTTGGTGTCCACAGTCATCAAACCCGACAGCCAGGGAATTCTGGAATCCACTCTGACCAGGTCGGAATACCGGAACAGCGAAATGCCCCAAGCCTTCCATTACGGAGTCATTGCCAAGGCTTACGAAAAGGTTTGTTGGATACGTATGGCAGTCATGTGTTCAAAGAAAAAAACCCTGCACATAGTTCTCATTGTGTCTATTTTCCTGTCGCATGAAAGATGTGAGCTGAGTTCAAAGATGCACCAACTGTCGCGGGCAGCCACCGTCTCATTCCTGGCATGATTTCCAGTCCAGTCAAATTGCTGTGTTCTTGCTAAAATTTGAAGATTCTCAACTTTTTAAAATCAAGTGCGCCAGTCACAGCTGCTCTATTTACTGGCAGGGAATGCCATGAGCCGCTCCACTCAAGCGTCTGAATTCCTCCCATTTACTTTGAAAATGCACAAGCACATCACACATTTTGTTCATGCACTTTAAGGCCTCAGTGAAAGGCAATTGTTATATAAAATGGACTATTATTATTATTGTTGTTATTTGTGTTAAAAAACCTGAAGATAGGTCTTTAAAACACATCTACTCCAGATTAGACATTGGGCACTGCCCTCCAATCAGGGTCACCTTGGCATGAGCTGTACTATGTCGATGTGTTTGTTCAAACTGGAAATTAAGAAAGCCTGTTACAAACATTTTTTAAAATGTAAAGGAGGTTTTGGCTTTTCAGTGTTTTTTTTTTTTTTATAATTTAAAATTGATGAAGAAGAATTCATAAGCAAATTCCAATTTGTTTACGAAATTGTATCTGTTATGCTTTTTTCCCCCTTCTTTCTCTTCATATCACCTTGACCCAACCTTCCTGTGTTGTGCTTGCTTGTGGGATGCGTGTTACTATGTGATGTGTTGGATGCAGTGCAGCGAGGAAGACCTGGACTATGGCACGGAGTGTCTGCTTCTGGCCCTGCGCTACTCACACTGCCCAGCGGGTCTGGTAGAAGGTGACCCTGACCTTTGGAAGGTGAGTGACCCAGGTTCAAATTCCTCATCAGACCACTTCCAGCCTTCCTGTTTTGTTTTCTTAATTTTTATGTCTTTGACTCATCTGGGCACTGTCTATAACATTTTCGTTTATTGTCATCTTAAGTAAAAATTTATTATATTTTTATTTCATTATCTTTACACATTATCAATGAGCAGATCCCACCAAGGCAACAGCAACTATTGTTTGGCTTAAGATTGAGTAATATCCCTTGTATTTCTCATTATGCCACGCAAGATTAGGTGCAGCAGACCGATCTTCTGCCGATCTTCATTTCTGGTGATTCAGAGTTCTTCCCTTGGAGCTCAGTCCCGACACTGCTTAAGCAGTATGAAGGGATATAGATAACAAAACAATCTTTACACATTAATTTCACACATTAATCAGCCATCTAAATCTAAAACTGATGCACTGTTTCACCATTTGCCCAAACATAAGTTATACATATTTTTGTAAACTATCGGTAGCAGGTATCATAAAACATCTTTCCTACCACCATTCCTCAGAACGGAAACATTGTTGTAAACATATAACATGGCTTCTGGTCAACCCTGAAACCAACCGTTGACTTACTGTAGACATCGATGGCCATTCAGTCGTTATGTCTCGCTGTTACTACATTAGACTATTAAAAATTGCATTTTTTTAAAAAAGAAAGTAATCGAATTAGCACTTTGACATGTTCCTTTCATGGTGAACGCATGCAGATGATGGGGATAAAACTGAACCATTAGTCACAATAATGATGGAAGACACCAATGTAATGATCAAGACGTAGATAGATTGATCCAGAGTTTTGTTTTCTGTGATAAAGAGAAGATATTGACACATGAAACTGATTAAATCTTAAACCTATTTTTACCATTTACAGTTTTTTCCTATTTTTTTTTAAAGATCTTTTTGGAATCTGAAGACTCGCTACACTAGGTTTTGGTCTTTTGTTGTTTTTTTTTGTTTTTTGTTTTTTCCCCAGACCATTCCTAACTTTTATGACCCTTGTTGATTTAGTAATAAAATCATGTGTTGTTAGTTCAAAAAAAAAAAAGTTATTAATCGTTACCTTGTTAGGATTGTCTTGTTGTGCTTATTGTTGGGTTAAGTTTATTACAACTTGTTTTAACTCTTTAGGTTACTTTGGATTTTGCTTAAGCAGTACAGAATAGTGTTATTGTTAGTTCTATTGCCCTTGCTCCCTCGGTATCAAACAAATTATTGAACCTGGAGTCCAAGGGGTCTTTTGCTTGTTTGTGTTGCTCTATTTTTCCTTTTTTACTTGCATATATTTTGCTTTTTTAGTAGAACGTGGCTGTGAACCAAAAGGCCACTCAGTATTGTACTACCCTCTACCTACATCTGTGATCTCTACTAAGGGAGAGATGAATTTGAATAAGTTGGGTTTTTTTTAATCAGCACATAACAAGTAAACAGGATATACAATGTTTGTTCCTGAAATTACTCATGTCCTGAAATAAGGTCCAATTCGTTGGTCCCAGAAACTGATTTTTCTACGATGCAGCTCTGTTGTCTTATCTTTTATAAAGTTTAAGTGTGCCTTCTTTTCGTACCTATCCATTCTTATGGATGAGCTTTTTTTCCTCAAGTTTTTAAACGCCACTTAAATTGGTGGCCTGTCTCTGACATCAGATGTCAGATGTGGGTTGCCACTGAAAAATATTTGGGTTCTCGGTAGCTCTGATATCTCTGCTGTGCTTGTCATCTGGAATTTTCTGTACCTCCTCATTACTTATACTTATAACTTTATATATTATTTCTTGAAAGATTATAAAGCCTTGATTGTCACCTTTGTAGTATCTCACTTACTTGCTGCCTTACAAACACTGCATTGGTCATTTTTTTGACACAGGTGACGTATGCCAAAGACCTTTTCACCATGGAGTCCGTAGTCAAAGGTAAGTAAGTAACAAATCTTTATTGTTCTTTTTCAGGCAACCCAAAAGTGTGTTTATGTATGTCACTCCCAACTGCTCTTGGACAACCAAATATTGTCTCTCAACAGAATGAGGATCCAGCTGATTTTTAACTATTGCAGAGTCTCTATATGAGCTGGGTCAAGTGAGCAGAAAACTTGAAATTTGTTTCAAATGAAATGCTCTATCTTGAATTGAACTTTGGGTTGTAAAATGTTGAGGAAATCAGTTTTCGGATGTGCAAGATATTTGACTCAGTCTCCTAGTGTTTACATCGGCTGATCAAATCAGAATGTGGAAAGGGAAGATTACAATACCTTTACAGATTAGTTGTCTAGGTTGAATCTAATTAAATTCTGAAATAAAATATCCATTTTTATAATTTTTGTTACCTCTGATATGATTTTTCAAACAATAGTCTGACTTAGACAACGTAATGGTTTTAACAACCCCCCCCCCCCTCCAAAAAAAAACAAAACAAAAAACAAACAAAAAAAACAACAACACAGAAAAAAAAATTCTAAGTACTGAGTCCTTTTCTTTAACAATCAAACATTGTCTTGGATGAGTATGGCAGACATCCACTATTTCTGCCATCTGACTCAATAAAAAAACAACAAAGTTATCATGAAACTTTGTCATTGCAATGCTACAACTTGTTTTCTTTTATTTTTACATTTTACGTTTTATGATGAAACTCCTTTATAACATTTTGATATTGAAGTCAAGACGAAATTTAGATTTATAATATGATCCATATTGATTTTTGTCATTTTTTGTCTGTCAGAGAAGTTGACCCGCATCTGTCTCATGACCTTGGCTGCTGACCTTGACCCTTTGTGCTTGGACAGTCTGAGGTCAGGTCTCCAAGGGAGGCAACTCCAGGTGAGATTGACACGAACTGGCAGCAACTTGGTGTGTGGAATAAAGTGCAGCATTTATATAACATTGTAAAGTGTTTAGAGCATGGTGATGCTGTGATTTCTTCTTTGACTTTATGTATAGTTTATTACATGTATCTAATACGGTTAGTATTACTTCCGTTCTTCTGGTTCTTGTTCTTCTTTCTTCTTCTTGTTCTTCTTGTTCTTGTTCTTGTTCTTCTTGTTCTCCTTCTTCTTCTTGTTCTTGTTCTTCTCCTCCTCCTCCTCCTCCTCTTCCTACTCCTCCTCCTCTTCCTTCTTCTTCTTCTTCATCATCTTCTTCTTCTTCTTCTTCTTCTTCTTCTTCTTCTTCCTCCTCCTTCCTCTTTGTTATCATATTTTCATCTTCTTCCTATTATTACCACCATTATTACCATCCTTATAAATCTTTTCCTCATGTCCTTTCAGGTTTCAGCAGCGGGCAACACCCCGTCCAACACGTGGCTTTGTTTTGTTGACTTTCCCTCATGCCATCTCCCTACCGATGCTTCAGCTATGCCAAAACACAGACTACTTCCTGTGGCGGAGTTAAGGTGTTTCCAGCAAGCCGTCAGCAGATTCAGCCTCCTGTCTTGGCTTCAGAGGCGTTTGGGCCTGTACGTGGTCCTGGTCTTTGTACCAAGACGACAATCGGCTGCTGTCTGTGATCCCGATGCGTCCTCCACTTTTCCTGTTTGTCACGGCACAGTTGCTGTGTCAAGTCCCGTGCCTTCAAATTCAGAGTTAGAATCTCATTTTACCACTGTGAATGTGAATTTGAATTCATCTCAAAAGTCTCTCAGTGGCAATCGAGTTCAAGATCATTATCATCCTTATCATCATCATCATTATCAGCCGCAGCAGCATTCTAGTCTTATTCATCAAAATGAGAACCAGCAACTGCAACAGTCGCAGCATCATATACCGAATTTGATGTCGACTTATTCAGCCAATCAGAGCCAACAAGCGATGGATCATTGTGATGATGTCAGAGTTATGCACCCTTCCCATGACCCTTTTTCCTCTGCTTTTCACAGTGATCTGACAACACACAGCCTTAACAACAAGAACTTCCATTGTAGCCAGGATTATGAGTCGGCAATTCCCCCTATCAGCAATAATGACAAGGATCACAAGCATCATCACCAACACAGTTTCCCTCCGCAATGTCACGGACTTCAACAAATTGAAACACAGCAACATCAACAACCTCAACAACAACATCAACAACAACAACAACATCAGCAACAACAACAACATCAGCAACAACAACAAAATCAATTCCAACAATCTTACCACCAGCAATTTCCCCTTGAGAGGTCAGAAATGGAAGGAATTCAGAATGCTCTGATTGGTTCTACTATCCTCACATCCCACAGTTTGCATGGCAACACTTGTTCTGTCTCAACTGGTCCATCCAATCAGAACCTTGCAGAGTTGGTACGCCAGCCCCTTCATCAAGATCACATTTTTGGTAACGATGACCCCCCTTCTTTAACAGTAGATCTGCTGTCCACCCCTTCTTGCAAGGAAATTACAAGAGACGGACACAAACTTCCACCAGCTCCAAAAGAGTCTTCCTTGTCTCTGCCGTTTTCCATTGCTTCCTGTCAGCGCTATATGAAACAGCTACGGCAGCTGCTGGTAGAAAATTCTGTCGGCGACATTTGTGTCACGAGTATAATCTTTCAAGGGGAGATAATGTCGGCCGCCTTTGTGGACAAAATGGTGGAGTTGGTGTGGAGCCGCAGTTCAGTGCTGGATGGTCAAGCGTTGGTGATGGGAGAGGAGGAAGATTGGAACTCATCGGGAGAAGTATAGAGCTGTAGTTGAGTGCTGGATGGTCAAGTGTTGGTGATGGGAGAGGAAGAAGATTGGAACGCATCAGGAAAAGTGTAGAGAGAGTTTGTGATGTATTGGTATTTTCACCCATTGTATATAAAGGTGCTGAGGTACGCGTGACCAGAATCTCATTGAAAAGCGTTTTTCCCAAACTCTCAAAGTGCTGTTTGAACTATTTTGAGAAATCAGGGATTGTATCCCCTGATTTTCGTCTTTGAGTCAATGAAATCATCACCTTTGGAACAGTATAAAGTCTCCACGTCATTTCCTTTTACCATGAATCAGTGAAAATCACAAGGAAGCTTGAAAATGCTATGCCTCAGAATATATATGAAAAGGTAACTAACTGAGTTTGGGAAAAAAAACTCTCTTCACTTATGAATAGTCGGATACAATCAGAGATAAGATATCCAGTTGTTCAGATCGGTTTGTCATTTATTTATATTTTGAGTAATATCCAGATAGTAACAAAAAAATTGCCATAGAATTCTTTAATTTTCATTTGTTTTGTTTTTTGTTGTTTGTGAATTGGATCAAGTTGAAACCTACACGACGACATACTTGTGCATGTACGTGATTCCCAATTCAGATCAAGCATCAGCCATCTCAGCTTATCTGGTTCTCAGTTAGTTTCGTCGTGAACCTGTTAGTGCAGTTCCTACCCATGAAATGTAGTAAGTAGGGCACTAGTTGTGCTCATACCAGGTTTATTTTCATTCATTAAAACTTGATTATTCTATTATGGCTACTTTCTATGTAACTTTAGAACTTGACTTCCATAACAAAAATAACGGAAATGGTGGAGTCATATTTCTTGTAATTGTAGTTTACTTCATAAAGGCAGGGGCCAAAACTCATCGGCATATGCCACTTGAGTCAAAGAAACGACCGATACAGCATTATTTTGTGAGAAGGCAAGCAAGTGAGATACTAAGAAACAAAAAATGAAGCTGAGAAGGTGATAATCAATGCTTTATATTCCTACCAGATATGATGTCCAAACTCATAAGTGTATCCGTTATGATGAGGCACAGAAACTTCCAGGTTAGGAGTAGATTGTGGAGAATAGAGTGAGAGCTTTTTCTCCTGGTTCTGTCCTGTAGGAAGACTGGGACAACCCATGTGCCAAACTCAGCACGGAATAGAGAGGCATTATGGGTTCAGCAGAAATCCAACCCAAGAATTCATTGCTCATGAGCCATTATTTTTTACTCCTCCCCCCCCCCCCCTCCCTTCTTCTCCTATATGGAGGCAACAGTATTATTTATTAAAAACCTGATCAGCCAAACATTCTAAATGTAAAAAGAAAAAATTCACGTCCATGTTTCTGAGCGACTGAATAATTATTTTCATGGTTGCCAGATCGATACAAATTGCCGACATGCCATCAAAATGAGCATTCTGGTGACTCTACTCTCCTCAAAATCACCAAAGCTACTTTCAAGCCATTCAATAAAGGGAAGTGTACTTTGCCAGCAAAACAATTTTGTATGCAGCTGATTAAATTGTTTTTGTTAGTACATCAAAAGTAGAGGCTGCTGGAAGCTGGGTCATCAGAGAATATAATACCATGGAGGGAGTATGGAAGCTTCTGTAATAACTAAAGAAACAAGGACACTGGACATTTTGGGTGACACCCTTTCTCAACAGGAACAATACATACACAATATAATATAATATAGAAGAGAAAAGAAAAGAAAAAGACTTGGAAAACGACAATGCAAGGAGGCAACCATCGTAAACAATAACAACACATTCAATAAAGGCATGGAAATGTGCAAAGAGTCAGGCTCTTTCTTTCCCACCTTCCCCGCTGATATCTATAATCTTGGCATTTCCCTTGCCAAAGCTGCCTACAAGAACACCTCGATCTGCAGCCATCTACACTTTCTCTCCCTCTGTTACCGCAAACGCGTCACCCCTAAGGTTTTCAGTCCAAATTCCTTCCGTCCATTTCTTCACTCAATGATAGGGACGCTCGAAAATTCTCCACCTTGGAAATGAAGTTTGCCCTGCAAAGGGTACACCTCACTATCCAATCCCTTTCTTCCACCAAAGACACACTCTCTCTTCGTCTCGCGGCTTTCTAGCCGCCTCAGGAACCGCCTTTCGGACCAGCCTGTACTTTGCAAAGGTCTGAGACTATTCATACATATGAACAATCGCAGATACTATGACTGCCTCTCCTCTGCTAAGAATCATAAAATCAGCCAGCTCCTGCACCCCACTTCTACTTATCCTCTTCGTCCCATGGCCCAGATAGGCAATCTGTGCCCCAATATGGTGCAGTCTGGTGCCGTTGACGTTGGTCGATGTTGCCAGTATTGTGGCTTGTCTCCCCACCGTGATCAGCCTTGTGCCAGCAGTGTCGATCGACCCGTTGCCAACCAGAGCAGTCTGCCCACCGCCAAGAGTTTGAAACCTGCGCCAAGCTAGTGGTTCGCATCCCTGAAACCATCCAGTTGAGCGCAGCGGAGATCTCAGTGCTGAGCAAGGGCCTCAAGTTCATTTTGCTCACACAGCGGTTCGACCGGACACAATTGGAGGCGGATGTCCATAGTTTTATGCGTGTCCTCCGCCTTCGCTACTTCTTTGGTGGTGACGACGATGTATGCAACGAATTGACGAATGGCACAGCACCCTCAGCCACCGATTCGATTGACCAGTTCTCAAAAAAAAGAAGTCTGTGGACCCCTAAACCTGGTCAGTCTCTTGCTCTAGACCACTACATCAAACGCACATGGCATATCTTGCAGGCAACCCCAAGACCAGTCACGGCTCGAACCTCTCACCTTAGGAGTGGTCTGCTATTTCTTCACTTGGATCTAGATCAGATATTATGATTAAGCCAGCGGACAAAGGAGGTGCAGTGGTGGTCTGGGACGCAGAACTGTACCGGGCTGAGGGCCACAGGCAGCTGGCCGA
>JBCIKM010508181.1:0-10015 GCA_039654465.1 Melibe viridis | reverse complement strand
ACACACACACACACACACACACACACACACACACACACACACACACACACACACACACACACACACACACACGCTGGCGGTGCGTCATAGTGTGCGAAACTATTCAATGCCGGACAGATTTTGTATCAACAATTATGTTAAATGAACAAAAACAAAAACGACAACAACAAATTTATAACCAATTACAGTGTGTACAAGTCCTTAAAAATCAAATTCTGTCAGGACCAATTGAGAAGATCTTTGTTCTTTCTCTGTTATCCGTCCCACACACCGTTCAAGTATTATCTTACACCTTGGAAGGGGTGGGGGTGGGCTTATTTGGCTCCTGAAAGAAAAAATGTAATATTTCACTCATTGGGAGATGAAAGGCCAACGTACTGTTATCATTTTACAATTGATGCAAACACAGTTGATTTATTCAGGAGGTCTGGCAAATGTGAGATTAATGTAAAAAAAAAAAAAAGAGAGAAAAAAAAAGGTATTTGAACAGCCCCTAATGTCATTTACAAAGGGGGAGAAGTTTTAAAAGAGCAAGGCCCTCTTAATTACCTCCCGTGTCTCTACCTTCTGATCGTTGGACTGTGCAATGGACCAGATTACACTGAAAATGTGTGATCGGCCCACCCAGTACCTACAGGATGGACGAGTCATCTTTTCTAAGGGGGCAAAGGTGAATGATAATATGATTGTTGGGAGAAGGTGGTGTTGTTTTAGTAAGGCCTTTCAAACATCTTTAATTGTTAGTCGTGGACTTGAAGTTTGTTTAATTAGTGTTGAAAGCCTTGTCGATTATTAATGGCACCAATATGATTTAGATACGATGCAGATTCGAGATAGGCACACAATCGTATGCGTGTACGCAAAAAAAAAAAAAAAAAAACAATAAAAAAGAAAAAAAAACACTTCCATGGGTAAAAGCTATTCGTTTCTAAAAAAAACTGAGTGAGTGAAAACAGCGCAACTTGGGAATCATCTATTTTTAATGTGTAAGAATGTTATATTAATATTAATATTATTAATAAAAGTGAGGTGGGAAATATGAGTTGTCTTGGTGTATAGTCGCTGGATTATTGTATTTTGAGAGAGGATAATCCATTGTAAGGATTGCTTGAATAACAGAATAATACATTAAAGCTCATCGAACATAAGAAAAAACTTAGGGGCTAATTAACACATAGAGCATCGGTTACAACAAGAGCGGAAAGTGTGTTGCAAGTCCGGAAGAATGGCCAACTGGATGCGCCGCGGTCCCGGAAGCAGATGTTGATACATCCAATTACTGATGACGAAGAGGCGGTGTGGTTGAAAAGTTTCCTCGAGTGGTTAGACCAGTTCCTGGTGTGTTTTACTGCTATTTCCCGATCTAAACTAAACAACGATCTTATATTTTTCAGCACCATACGACCTGTGTCAGGCGGCGGTTTTTTCTAACAAAAAAATAAACTAAAGTATCTATTCCCCGTTCACTGTCCTCTTATTTGTTCGTACTACTTCCTTCGTCCTCATTAGTCGATAAAGTAGTCCCCTGTGGCCTGGAGGCTTCCCGCTAACTGTGACTGTACGGAGTTTAAGGTGAATCGCTAATTCTGTTACCGGAGGGTCTGTCAGAATTTTATTATGCAATCGTTAAAATTTAACGTGAGCAATGTTACCTTTGCCAAACTCATAATGAAGTGCATGGTGTTTGAACATAATTTTTAAACTTAATTACGTCTTCAACTCGAGTGGTATAATATTCAGGCGGTTGGCGGGCGATTGGCGGTACCGCTGTTGAAAAAGGTATTCAACAGAACGTTTACTATTGTCTCATGCCTTTTGGGGAAAATTCCTCTCTATCTCCATACAGTTTCAAGTTTCCCCTTCCCTCCATTAGCCCTTGAATGTTTACTGGATGTTTTTTCACAAAATGCGTTGATGCTTTAAGTCTGTAGAAGTTGATTTCTCTTCTCTACCACTAGCATATTTCTTATGGCCAATTGATCATTTTGATTTATCGGCTTTTTATCGTCTCCAATATTTTACTTAGTTGCCCTAAAATAATCGTCAGAAAAACCCTTAAAGCTGGCGACAAATTTCTGCTACGTGTTACATTCAAAAGAAATTATTTTCTTTCATTGAGGTAGTCATAGGTACATATTATGTGCCTGTAGAATAAAGATGAGTGCGAGTAGATAACGACATGGTTAAACAGCAGCAGTCAAATTTACATTAAAATAAAGGAGTGAAGGAAAAAAATGCAAACCAGAAGAATATCTGCAAAGAACACTTGGGAGGGGGGGGGGGGGCTATACGAATACTAGAAGGGAGGTGATGGAGGATCGTTTAGAGGAGCAAAAGAAGGAGTGATAGGAGTGATATGAGGACAACGATGAGGGGGAGTAATGCATGAAAAGAAGGAGGAATCGGCGGAGAAGAAAGGAGGAAGAGGAGGAGGTAGAGGAAGAAGAGAAAGAGTGAAAACAATAATAATAATAATAATAATAATAATAATAATAATAATAATAATAATAATAATAATAATAAGGATAATAAGGATAATAAGGATAATAAGGATAATAAGGATGATGATGATGATGATGATGATGATAATAATAATAGAGAAATATTAACTAAGAACCGAAAGGAGGGGGAGGAGGAGGAGAACCGAGAGGGGGAGGACGAGGACGAGGGGGAGGGGACGAAGAGGAGAGAGAGGAGGAGGAAGAGGAGGACCGAGATGAAGAGGAGGAGGAAGAAGAAGAAGAGGAGAAGAAGGAGGAGGAGGAGGGGGAGTAGTAGTAGGAGTATTTCTCCAGTACACCTCATTAGATAAAGTGAAGGGTGCAGACTCAGATACAAACGCACGTCACAAGTCATCCTTGATAATGAAAATGATGACGACGAAATCCCTTAAAAATAATCAATAAATAAAAATAACTACCCAACAAGCATGAATAAACCAACCCCATGCGAAAAAACAAGACATAGTAAGAAAAGAAAATAATTCATGACGTTTCCTTCGATTTTTTTCCTTCAAAAATGAATGCCACTTTATTAATTTTCATCCTGAAATTAATTATTGCAAGCGGTGTATTACAAAAAAGGTTTGGTCGCATCATTGATTGCAACTCGGGGGTACGCGGTGTGGCTAAAGAAAATATAAGGCGTTTCGTGTGCTAATTGATTAATCAATGCACAGCAAATCAATCAATTAACTATAAAGCCAAAGGAATTGGGTGATGGCGTAGGAGACGTACTGCCGGTTCCTTAACGTGGATACCACAGACCATCAGGATAATCATTTACGAGTAATCGTTTCTTTTTTTCATGAACACTCAATGAAAATTTAATTCATTTATGGATGTTTTCCCATGGGTCTACTAAACAAAATGATTGTCCTCACAGCAGTAAATTAGCCACTGTTTCTCTCAACCAGTGTGTTAGTTTTATCACTAACACCGTAAAAAAGGCACAGACGAATGGTTAAATTTAAATCTTCCTACGTTCATTGACCTTCAAAGCAGCCCCCAGTGACAAGACATATATATATACACTTTCTTTGAGTCGTTCCACTCCTGTCCATGCCAAGGTAGACAATGAGATGCTAGTGTAGACTTCTTTCATTGAAATGGCATTGAACAAACAATAAGTCAATCCATCACCAATTTCCATTTCTAGAAGATCATAACCAGTTCAACAGAATCATTTTAGGACTTGATATGATTTTTTATCACTATTTCCTTTTCTTTCTGTCTGAAATTTTCAAATTTGAACAATTTCGTTTAGAAAATAAAGAAAAGGACAACCCGATAATATTTTCGGCAACATTGTAAAAATACCGTTTTCAAATTTTACATCCAAGTACCCGCCGAGTATCAAGCAAATTGATGGTCTAATCAAAGGTTGGGATGATTATGCTAAATCTGGCACCCATTATGAGCCAGATGATAGCAATAAAAACGTATACAGCATCAATGACATGGTTGTCGAAGAAGGAAAATAAAACTACTGAATCCACATTCAGACATTGAATTCTTCTGAATAAGTTAGTGAAAATAGTGAAGACGAAACCATTGAGAAAGGTAAATCTGTGGGTAAATGCGTAAATAAAATAAACTGTCTCAAAAAGCCGTGATCCATTGCTGGGTCTCAAACCAAGGATCTCTTGACTGAAGGTCCAGAACGCTGCCATTACACCACAGAGGCAGTCCGGCCGTTGAAGTTATTTGAATTCCTTGAACCTTAGATGGTCTCAATGGTTGGACTGTCTCGGTGGTACAATGGTAGTAGACTGTACCGTTAATCCAGAGATCCGTGGTTCGAGTCCCGACCTTTTGGGACAATTTATTTTCTCAATCGATTTACCTCTCTCAATCGCTTCTTCTTATCCTTCTCTTGACTACTCATACAACTATTTCTACTGACGTATTTGTTTGCAATCTTTATGATTCCCGACGTATGCTCCCCTCGATTACTTCTGTGAATTCTTTTGAATGCACATGTAATTTGGCTATCACTTAGTGCAATTTCATTACGTTGAAAGATGATTTGGACTGTTAAAGCTAATGGAATTTAATTCTTTAAAAAACTTTCATTGGTTATTTGGTTCGTTACTATCTTTTACCTTAATAATGTGGTTAATTTTTTTTTCAGACTTCCTTGTTTTTTAACAACGATATTTCAGAGAGTCTTATGTATCTGAGTCAGCACATGGTAAATTGAAAATCAAATTCATCCATTTCGCAAGTAAATTAGACAAGAGCAATCCTCCATAGTCTCCCAACCTGTTTGTTTTCTTTTCAAATCCTTCTCTATGAAAAAAAGATATTGGAACAGAAGAGCAAAGAGGTAATAGTTCTGATCTTCAAACGATATCGATGGCTTTTCTGGTGATGAAAAGTTGACAAGTCTTGATCTTTTATATCATGTGCTGTACAAACATTCGAGTTTTAATTATTTTTTTTAAACTTTCAAATGCTCAGTGTGGCCTTCCACAGCGGCACACACGACATCAAGGCAAAATGAGAATTTCTCAGAACGTGCCTTAGAATATAATTGTCCTCAATTTGAATTACAGCCGTTATTTGATATTTCATATCATGATCACGGATAGCTTAGAACAAGGTGGAATTTCAGCCTCGAAGGTTTGTGCAAAAAAAATGTCCAAAATAGAGGTAACTATCATATTTCGTTTTCCAAATATCAAGGGAAAGTCTTGCCATATCTTTTTTAAAAACCCAGGAGTATTAGTGATCTCTCATTGAAGTATTCATTCTACGATTATAATATAGTGGTTTATCGCTTTTAACTAAAAGCACAAATTCGGATATCATATTTAAGTTTGAGCAAAATTTGTTGAAATACTTATTTCATATGCTGAAGAACAAAAAACAAAGAGAACCAACTTTCATTTTTTATATATTCAATCTTCTTTGGCTCGTGTAAAACAAATAGACTGTAGCAAAGGTAATGTTCATTAATGGAATCTTCTTTTTTACTACTTCTTCAATATAAATTAAAGTTTTGCAGTAAAAAAAAAAATGTTAGTCGAGGTCTTAAAATGAAGACGTATTTCACAAACTGTATACAGCCACAGGCAACTAGGACTTTACGTACCGAAGAGTTTTTGTAAAGTTCATCTCGCGCAAAATTCAAATCTGGATCCCAGCAGCTGTTTTCAACAAAAAGGAAACCAATATACCATTGGGAAAGAGATCTCCTATCAAGTTAAAAGAAACCGACAGCAATATTATGTAAAACGATCTGCTATCAGAAAATGGCAAGAAACCGATAGTATTGAGGATTGCAATCTCTTTTCAAAGAACCACACAAGCATTCGTTATCTTAGTCGATCCCTAAGTAGAAATTCCATGATCAATTAATTTTATTCGTAGTATTTTGGCTGGTTGGCTAGTTGGTTCGTTGGCTGTTCAACACAATTTGAAGAATTCAAAAGATCGGCTTTCACTTTCATGATTTTATTCTTGTTCGTTTATTTTCTTTAAAACGTTAAATTAGATTTTGTCAGAAAATATTTGATGAAAGCATTCAATTCTTGGTAAGAAAAAAAAGAGTAAATGGTAAGAGTTCATTCAATCAGTAGATTGCGAGAGAAAAAAAAAGTAAATGGTAAGAGTTCATTCAACAAGTAGATTGCGATAGAGTTCATTCGATATTTAAACAGGGATAATTAAAATAAAGGAGTTTCCAGTCCACAATAATTACAATTACAATTCAAAAAGGTTTGAAATTCACTTGAGTGTCAAAGTAATACTCTCACACTCACAAAGAATTCTCTAGTTGTTTTCTCACAGATAACCTTTTAGTCTTGTGAGGTACACCTGTCAATATTTTCTAAGAAGTGCAGTATTTTTTGTTTGGAAAACATAATAAGGCAATCGTTAAGTACCATGCAAGGTGTTGTTCCGTTATGATGAGATTTTAAGCCAAAGAAACTAAGTAGTACGCAGCTAGGAGACGCACTCCAATATGAGTATTTTACCAGGACTGGTAAAACCCAGAAAGTGGGAAGGGTGGGTCAACATTAAAATTTATTTAACTTGTTGTTTTTGTTGTTCTTTGTTTGTTGTTTGGTTGATTGGTTGGTTGGTTGGTTGGTTGGTGTTTTGGTTTTTTTTTGCAATAGATGTAAAGTCTGCCAACACGTTGAAAGCGCCACGTCTCACTCTTTTCCACAATTTTGAAATTCTTACGCATAGCCTTAAGTCATGGCATTTTGGTGACCTCGCGACGTTCCTCAGGGACTCTCTCTTGGCATGCCAGTTTAATTTGATGTGGTTGGAAAGAAAATGACAAATTAGTAAACGCAACATCGCGTCTTTATGATTTTAAGTATTTGAAGCGGTTCTCGAAAGAACAAATCTAAAGGAGTACAGAAGACATGGCTGAGTTTTTTTTTTCAGTATTGTTATCGAGAAACGATTAGAATTTATCATTCTATCGTTTTCTCACTGTCCAAACAATTCATTTTCCCGTCACATTGTGTTTTAATTGTCTATGTCTGTCTCTCTCTCTCTCTCTCTCTCTCTCTCTCTCTCTCTCTCTCTCTCCAACAACACACACAATAACATAAAAACGCCTTTATTCAGTTATAACCTTCCATTCATCAGTTTTGAGCTTTTTTTTATTTTTTCCATAAAATTGTATTATAAATAATAATGTTATATACATATTCATAAGGCACACGAACCGCATGCAAATGTCCCTCCAGCCGACCACGTTACTGTAGCCCATCGCAAACAAACCATCAATGTTTATGTACATTAAGGAAAGCATGAATAGCTGTGGTGGCGCGTTCAAAGGAGTCGAAAGATGTTCCAGGTGTCTCTTGCCGTCCTTTGTCCACTTGGCCCGCAGTCAATCCTAGGGAAAGACTGGAGTGGTGTAAGCTGCAGTCCTTACAATTACAACACGGCTGGACGAGAGGGGAGTCCATCCAATCAGAGGTGTTGCGTCATCAGCTCATGGTCAGCACAGCTCGCAGCTGTTGCGACGTTTATTCTTCTTTTTTTTTTTTTTTTTTTTTTTTTTTTTTTTTTAAATATTTCATCTAAAACCGTTACCGGAGGCTGTTAATTGGGATTATTATTCCCAAGATGTTCTTCAAAAGTTCGTCAGAATTGATTCTTTCATTCATCGCGCTCACAGACCTGGGAAGAGCACAACGTTTGAAACGAACCAAACATCCTGCGAGAATCAATACTTCCAGCAATGCATTTCATCCGAGGCTTCTTTTTTAATTTTGTTTGATGCATGCCTTTGTTGAGTGACTTAGTTCTAACTAGTTTGCCTTTGGATTAATTGTGCCATTCTTATAATTCAATGTTTTAGATTATTTTCGTCATTCATACGCGCTACGAAAAGTTTTACCGATGCATGTAACTAATAAAGTTCTAATGATCACGCTCATTGCAAGTTACGCACAGAGAGAAAATGTCTCTGGCGGGGTCAAAGGCTATCTTTACTTTAAATCAATCTATCCTCTTGCTTTCCCCGTGGGCTTTTTCCGCGTGTGTCGTGGTGCCCTAAAACCACAATTTTTTTTTAAAAATCAACAAGCAAATCAAGTTACGCAGAGGCCACTGGCCTACACAACCATTTCATTCCTTTCATATCATGTCATCGAGCTTCTTATATGGACGTCAAAGTGCTGGCAAGGTTGATTCTCTATGGAGTGTGCGCTGCCATCCTACCCGGGGTGGCAATGTATTCGGGTCACGTAGATTCTACCCTTCCACACCAACCAACGCGTTTACTGTATTTTGGTGGCTGCTCCGTTGTGTGCCCGCGTCTCGGAGGGTTCAAAGTTCCAATCCATGGGCTGGAAATACTGAATGGTCTTCTTGTACAACCAGTAGGGCGTGGCTACGAACGAGAACATGATGAGAACGGCGTATGACGTCACCAAAGTCAATGTCGGCATGGTGGTGGACAAGGCCGTCCAGTCGCGGTAGGTCAAGTACCACTGGTAGCACTCCACGATGGACCGCACGTGGAACGTGTGCAGCAAGACCATCTGGTTGACCTTCCATATCGGGGAGTGACCTTTCCCTGCCTTGATGAGGATCCAGCAGATGGCGCTGAAGGGCGTGGACATTTCCAGTGCCAGAGATTTGACACCCAGGTTGTAGCCAGCCTCCGACAGGAAGATGATGGACCCGGCACACACGCAGAACCAGTGGTGGACGTGGAGCAGTTTGCTCAGGCTGCCGAATTTGATGTCCGAGGCGGTTAGAGCTAGACATTCGAAGGCAAAGAATCCCACGGTCACGCCCATGGAGAAGGAGGAAGTGGCAGTCTGCCCGAACACCGGATCTCTATCATGGTTGCTGTAGGTGAACAGAGACCACGCACCTGGAGTGGACATTGAGAAACAGAACATGATGATGTTTTTACCGCACTCAGCAAAAAAAGAATGGTTGGGAACTTTAACAAATTGAAATTAGAAGAAAAAAAAATACGAAATAATCCTGTAGCAAAAACTACTAGGCCGTATGTGGCAGAGAGGTACGATGCTCGCTCTCAAGTGAAAGGTCCTGGGTTCGAGTCCCATGAACAGCAAAAACTTTTCCCAGTCAATTCTGGTCTGTTGTCACTCCCTGGTGGCATAGAGGCATAGAAACCTTTCAAATTCAAAGAGCCGCGGGTTCGAGTCCCATGAAAAGTAAAAATGACGGGCCGTTTTTCTGGTCGGAAGACAGTCCCTGGTCCTAAGCAAGTTTGATCAAGCATCTAGTCCTATCGGAGACGGACTGTAAACTAGGAGGTCCCGTGTGTACGTTGCGCAAGCTGAAGAACCCTTGGCAGTAGGAAATCGAGAAGAGTAGGCTGCAAGGCCGCTGTCCGGGCAAAATTCTAAACCAATCCATACACAGGCACGGTGGCTCCAGTGGTTAAGGCGTTGGACTCAATGCTGAAGAGCGTGGGTTCTATTTCTGCCGGTGCCATCGTGTTGTGTCCTTGGGTAAGGCACTTCTCAAAACTCAATTCGCAGGTCTCCCTGGTTGTGGACAACGTTGTCCCTCTGTCCTAAACATTGTAACACGCCTAACAGGCTACTTCTCAAAACTCACCTCGTAGGTCCCCCTGTAAACATTGTAACACGTCTAACAGGCTACTTCTCTCATCATACATGTTACATGTTCGTTGTCTGCCAGGGATGTAATGGTATTGTAAGGCGCATAGGGCACCCCGGTGGATATGCGCTATATTAATGCTACATTGTATTTACTGGCACCGACACAAATTTTGAGCGTCAAATAATCTGGAGAACAACTATAGCTCAAGAAGGCTGAAAAGGGAACATTCAAGAGTTGACGTCTAATATTGTACAAAAGATAGTCATTGTTTTATGCTGGAAGTCACTTCATTTTCTTTTCTTTTTCATTTTAACTTTAATACGGTGTGCGAATAAACAGTGCTAAAAAAATTGGGACTGTTGGAAATCTCTCTCTCTCTCTCTCTCTCTCTCTCTCTCTCTCTCTCTCTCTCTCTCTCTCTCTCTCTCTCTCTCTCT